>WJFA01002309.1:0-16514 GCA_009870155.1 Pseudobourletiella spinata | reverse complement strand
CTGAGGATCCGTGCACATACTGATCTGACAGAGAGTATACTGAACAAGAACTAAGGACCTTTGCGAGATGACCATTTCGTCGTCGTCGTCGTTGTCTTCTCCTTCTTCTTCTTCTTCATATTCTTCTCCCTTCTATGCTACGAACGTCCTCTCCCATAGTGTCTTCTGTCTCCTGGAGAATGGAACATGTGATTCAGGGGGACAGATTTATCTGATGTCGTAATTCTGGGTGTGCTGAGCTATTAAGGGTTCATATTATCCATATGCATGTTCCCCAGTGCAGGAGGGGGGATGGACGAGGGCTCGTTATTTTATCATTATATTATTTGCTAGATATCAAAGAGTCAATAAAATCCTACTTAATTATTTCTCATTCTATTCCCTTCATGACTCGGTTTCGTTTCTAAAACCTTAAATTGTAACCAAATATATTGGTGTAATGTTAGCTAGATAGTCATCTCTCACTCTCTCTCTCTCTCTCTCGAATACCACCAACTGACTCAGAATGTGTCAACTGCGTGTAAAATGTTGGAACGTTGCCTTGGACCTCGGCCTCATCACAGTCTGCACATACGTGTACTCCCCTTGTCCACATATATGACCACGTCCAATGTCCAGCTGGCGGACGGACGGCTTGAGAGTAAAGGTACATACAGAGTATTCCGTCCCCTCCCCCGCCAACTTCAGTGCTCACTGACGCGAGCTTTTACAAAGGAAGTAAATTTATGTGACGAGGTGATTCTTTATGAAGATAGGCCGGGCCAAGTAGGATGATCAAGTTGGATTAACATTGTAATTCCCAGTCTCTCTCCCTCATCGCCGCCTCCGGACCAAGTCATTATGTACATGCTAATGGTCCATGCATGTGTGTCTGTGTGTGTGTGTGTGTGCATCCACTGGGGAAATCGGGGAAGAGACAAGGGATGACAGATACAAGGTTTCGAGCAGCACACTCTCTCAGGGTTTTCAAGACTGTCAAAAAGGCGGACGGCACAAGAGACCCTTAATTAGTAGCGGAGTGACTCGTAACAAAATTAGAGAATATGTCGAGGCCTCCTTCGACTCATCATCGCCCACGATGTCAGTGGATGGGATTCCGCTTCCTCGTCTTCTCCTGCTGCACTGACACACAATGGAAATCCTATACCTGCCTCCAATACCTCTACATTAAATTTACTACTGTACTGTGGGTTCTGGAGTGCGATCAAGTCAAATGGCACGACTCTCTTGACTATCACCCCCAAGGATTAAGCTGATAGTTTGGGCGGACAGTATAGAGTAGTAAAGTACAGGACACTGTTGGATGGAATTATAAGTGATATGCTCTCGTAGCTAGTTTGTAGAGATGCTTGAAGAATTAATCTCCGAATATAAATCAGCATTTCTCCCATAGGTATTTCAGCTGACGGATCCAAGGGACTGTATAATACAGTCAACTTGAACATCCTCGTATCATAATAATAATAATAATAATAATAAGAATAAGAATAATAATAACATCTCCATCCGGAATGGAGCAACAAGATTATCTCGCAGATTCTCATGCTCACCGTACAAATATTACTACCTTCCCATGCTCTGCACCGGCGCAGCGGCTGCTATGGTACTTTCTCAAGTTCACTTCCCCTCATATGGTAGTAATATCCAGGTTCAGCCCGATATCAGTTGTCGCAACAACAACAAGGGTATTTGCCGTGATTAATATGACAAGCCCACCACAAGAAGAATCACTGTCCCATGACAGCTATCCAGACTTTGGACCTACCGGAGCACCTTATTATTTTTAATAATAATAATCATCATACTGTTAATGCCATCATTACCATTAGGAGGGAGGAGATGTTGGAGGGATCCCGTTTTTGGTCGTCGGATTTGATGGGGATATACGTTAATGAGCTCCCCTGTCCGCTGACAATTTGATTCTGTTCAACTCACTGTGAGTGAGGCATGGTAATTGTCCCAGACATCAAGTCCTTACAGATGAGCTGACATGAGAGGTCGTCGTCGTAGAGTAGTAGTAGTAGTAGTAGTAGCATGGAAACTCATATTATATACATGGAGGCTCCTGTACAAGTTCCACCAGGAACGGGACGAACTCCGCTATGCAAATTGTTTTTTTTTCACCCTTGTAATGGAGAAAAATTTCAAGTTTTACTTGTCAACAAGTTACTAAAATATCGAAGAGCCGAGGACGTATGTACAGGATGCTCAAGATGGAGTGCGTAACATTAATTTCAATAGTACTCCAGGGATTGCTGCGGACAGGCAGGCTGACGAGGCCGTTACTCTGCAAGACGGGGACGGTTGTTAATGAATGCAGATTTGATTACAACGAGATTAGAATCACAGGTCTAATTTAATTGTGCATAACTTACAGGGGGAGGAAGACACGGAGGGATCTCCACTCCGGCTGCGCAATAATACTGCTAACGGGAAAGAATAGAGAATTTTAGGAGTTGCAGTAGAGATGGAGAGGCAGAGAGCGAGGTCTCCATACGTCTATATTCCTCATCATCTTTCCCATCAAATCTCTCACAGTCATCTTGATCCTAACAGACGACGGCGGCCAGATATCTTCCCACTCCTCCACCTATTTTTCCCCACTGTGCTGCTGCTTTGTCCTTTAACCCCGATGAAACTGGTACTCCGCCCCAAGTTCAAGCCCCCACTAGTTCCACACGCATCAAGATCTCACACAATATTGACGAGAGGAAGATGTAATCTGACGCAACGGGGGATTACTCCGGATGAAACAATATACTACGTGGCGCACTCCACATTCACAACTCATTGTCACTTTTTCGGGGCATTAATCAGGTTCATTGCGAATGTGCCACTAGGACCCCGTTGCTCGGCACTTAGCGCTCACATGACGAGAGGGCTATGACTGTGAGGACACATTTTTACGTCAACTTTTTCACACGCATTCCACTCCACTCCACAGTTGAGACCCACAGAGGAACTTTTTGCCACCCTATACTCCCTCTCCGTGGGGACTTGAGATGCCGTTGACGCGCGGGGAAAAAAATGGCATTGGAGAAGAAAAATGTGTGCTTTTATTATGCAAATTACTATGTCCATTCTATAAATGTCAATACCACAAAACATAAAGTTGATTATGCAAATTTCTTCCGAGCCATCAAGGATTTACTTAAGTATGACCGTGCTCACTTGACGCGGCGCAAGACGACGATGAGGCTGGTGTGTGACGCTTCTCATTGCCGACCCAACGGAGATTCAGCACGACGTCAATCGCAATATCCACTCAATTTAATATGAAAACAACGTGATCCGGAGTGGCATTACGGAGTGACCCACGGCATACAAATCGCCGCCGAACGACCCATGACAGACTCTTACCACTGTCTTAGCAACGATGAAAACTGAACGTTATTACACTCATCCTCACCCTCCCGTTTCACACGCTCCGGTCAACTTCGTCTTCCTCACCAGTATCATGCGTCACGATGAAGTCTCCTCCAATTTTCACGCTTATCCATCACAATAGTCATTTGAATGTCCGCAGCAGCATAATTCTCTCGCTGATTGACACCGAATATACACATCATCATATCATATAGTCGAGCTTCACAAAACGCTCAAATTCATTTCCATACTGACTCCTCCAATCCTACACACTAATACTATACATACCATATCTCACTCAGTCAGTCTGTACTATATACATATGCCGTTCCTTCCGAAAAGGTTGCGCTCGGGATTATCAATTGAATAAAAAGAGTACAGACATAAACGTAAAATTACTACGCGGGTAAAGAAGAACAATAATAATTGTGGATCTACTAAACATCACGAAACAGCCACCTGGCGGAGGCGAGATCTCAAATAACAACTACAACTATGTATGCATATGTAACGCTAACACTCGCCCTTGTGCAAGGGCAAGAGTTAGTACATGGGAACCTCGTTTGCATAACCTTAACATAACACACATTGACTCATGCCGCCATGATGGTAGCTTAAATAATAATTACAATAAGACACACGAAGTTAACTATTATGACATGATTAAGTACTTTAAAGTTGCAATCATAATCATAATAATGATCATATCATCCCTATATGAATACCGCACACTCTGGCGCACAACAATCTTCTTTTTTTCATTACTGTTAATCCTAATTTTATTTGCATCCAAAATACTTTCCCATATCTCGCGCTAATTCAATCAATGTGATACTCCTACTACTGTTATTATAAAACCGTTTGACACATCCACCCGTAACTAACTGTATCCAGTAACTCCATGGAGATTCCACTCTTACTTAGAACTTACTTTCGGTCAATATACAGATTATTACACATAATATATTGGGTCGTCACGACAGTCCCCAAACATCACCTCCTGTAGGTCCATGCATACAAATTCTATTATGATGCACACCACCTCACAAGCTTTACTCTCCAGTTATGTCCCTTTTAATATGCAGCAGTTGAGCAGCTGAGAATGAGTTGATCTGTAGAAGGGAAGAGTAATTATTGTATTACACTACATTACATTGTGTGCACCGAAACACAAAAAAACTCCCACTCACCCGATGCCGCACACGTGTGCTCACACGGTGTACAGTGCACACACACACACACACACAAATACACACCCACAAGTGAATGTGTTGCTTATCACACTCCGCTGTGCGAAGCATATGATGAGAAGGTCGGTGTGGATGCGGAGAGAGTGGAATTATTTGGGAAGGAGAAAAGGAGAGGGAGGGATTAATCACGGCTCTGGATACAAGGTTCAATTAATTACAGGACCGACAGGAGCCGCGGAGCACACATCTTTATTACATGCAGAGAACTACTCCACCATCATCACCACCACCACCACCGGAGAGTTTCAAGTTGATTTTTCTGCATAGTGGCATGGAATTACAAGAAAATAACAGAGTAATTACAAAATTGATGGTTGATCTTAATGGGAGATAGCACGGACTAAATTACCCATTACGGAGCAAGAACAAGTCCCCCCATCATCACTTTACAAATCGTCCCGTCAACCTCCACGTCATGCATTTCATTATCCTCTCTTGACTCCCTTTCGGATCGGAAAATAGTTCACTGTCGTCGACAGCGATTCACAAACTCTTGGCTGGCGCATATATAATATAGTAGTATGGACACCTCCGAAGTTAAACTACCCCATCATTATGATCACACAACGGTGTTTACAGTATAACAAGAAGAGCAGCAACAATGCACAGGCGAGGATCAGCACTTAAAATACCACATACTGCATATGTGACGACGGCGGCACGCCTTAACCTCCTTTGTGTGCTACTTGGAGCACAAACGATCTCGGCAATACTCTTAACAGTAATCATACTATAATAATGATAATCATATCGGGAACATGCGTCCCTTCTCAGCTTAAAAAGCAAGTCAAGGGAATGATATTAGGATATATAGGCAGGGGGAAAAAATATTCAAAATACAAAGTTGTTCCGTGGCACATGAACCACCGTAATCAATACATACAGCAACAACAACAACTACAACAGCAACAGCAGGATCTGCTAGATCCTACCATTCATCAAGCACAACACTTTCGAAGATGAGCTGAGAATGCGGAATGGAGTTTGAGGCGCCATTCCACACTGTACATTTTACCCCTACAGTCCCTACATAACATAAGCCGACCAACTTGCGTGGATACAAAGCTGCGGGGAAATTTACGAGCCCAGATAACTTGAGGACATGCGGTGACAAAAAGTGTAACTTGACACCGGGGTCGCTGGGGCTTGACAGGGAATTGGGAGTGTGCGCTTTGCTTCATGAACGGCGCACTGGTGTATGCGGACAGGTACTAGGAAGGACCACGGCGGCGTCTCCCCTGTCAACTTTCTGGTCTTGCTTTGCAAATGGAAATGGCATGCAACATATATAGTTCTCTCATTAGCCAAAACCATGATATTCTCCTCAGGCCGACCTTCATGTTCTTTTAAAGTCGTTCGTAATCCAACCGACAGGAGACAGGAGGGATGGGTGCATGGGAACACAAGGGGAAATCTTCTGTAATATATGTAACCCAGCCCAAGTTGCACATGTTAGGGAAAGCCTATTGAGTCAGACGTGACTTGAGGCGCATATACGTGCAGGAGAACAAGGAGACCGTTGGTTCATCACACTCCTCTGTCAGAGTATTCGCGGCGACATCAAAATGGCAACGTGGACGAATCCGGGTTCCGCACTCATCATCACTTTTCCAAACACACACACACACACACACTAGCAAATTCCAACTCGCTCAATTTGCACCCTTGACCTCTCCACTCTTTGATTTACTGCAACAACAACACAAACCAGATCTCTTCTCTTCACCCGAGCAGAGGCATATCCTGAACTGAGAGTTGTCAAATTCCATTACTAATGACCTCCAATAAACAAATGGTAATTACCCCCTCCTCTTCCGTACCCTCAACCCACGTCTACCGTTAATGAATTACTCGGGAATGGAATACTTTACGGAACCGAGTCTGGAGAGGTCCAATGGTATGAGTGTGCAAAGACGAAGGAGCCCGAGGAGGAGTGAGGCGGAAGTGGAGATCTCGGAGTAGAGGACCGTGGACCGAAGCGGATTTTCATTATCACCCGCGGAGGCACGACTGCTCTAACCCTACCCCGCGCACTCATGCGTGCATTACGGCTCCGGACTGCCAGGAGCTGGTGGTACGACACAACGCTTCATCCACAACTGCAAATGAGATACTTTTATATTAATGCGGAAAGAACCACTTGTACATTTCCCGACCTCGGAGAAGCCCTCGGTTATGGAAAGTGGTGAGTAAGCTCTTCCTTCTCTAGTTCAGAACCCAACCTAACAGCAACCCACACACATACACACAAATCACACACACACACACACACACACACACACACACACACACACACACACACACACACACACACACACACACACACACACACACACACACACAGCTCTTCCACTGAACGGGAAGGACGCGGGGACATGGCGGATGATGATGACGATGACGAAGTGAATGTGGACCGTGAAAACCTTATGTACTCGCCGTGGAAAAGGACGAGGGAACTGCATAATGAGGGCGACAGTGAAGTTTGGGTGAGCAGAGAGGCGATGCCGGAGCTGTGCCCTCGGGCTCGCCTCGCAATGAGTTCATAAAAATATTAATATGGAACAAGGAGCCTCGCGTCCCCTGTCATCATTTCCTCCAGCTCACTCCCAAAAGTCGGCGATGAACCAGAGGGACCAACGAAACGAGCCCTTGCTCCCGCAAAGCATCACTCCAAATCCTCATATAGTTTACTCCATAATCATATTGTCCATTTCTTATGCGTTTCCAATGTACCTAGTACATACATACTCTCCGGACTTCCCCACTATAGAGAACAGGTCATCTAAATTAGGATTAAGTGGGTAAAAAGTCTGCGGGGGTAAGAGTATGTAATGACTATCCAGGCAATTACGTACAGTCAAACTGCCATATCTCCGCAATTACACACACACACACATACACACACACACGCACACACACACACACATCACATACACATATACAAGAGGAAGATGTGAGTTGTGAGGGATTTTGGACGGAATATGCGAGTGTGCAGTTGGTCGGTCATAAAGTGTGGAAGTAATATGTGAGGAATCTGGGTAACGCTGCTGGCGATTAGTATTAACTCCCCCTGAAAATCACAGTACCGTCTACACAAACTATGAGTTCCCAAATCCCTTCAAATATTCTCTCAAACATGTATGTTATTTTTTCTCAAAAATATTAAATTCACATACCTCTCGTCGTCAACATCACAACCCATAATGCCCCTCACCCCACCACGGCCAAATCCCGTAAGTGACCAATGGAGAGGAGAGTTATTTAATGATTATGAGAATTGGCATGGGGGATACGAGAGAGAGAGAGAGAGAGCGAGAGGAAGAACAAAAATCCTCACACTACTTCGTCACCCTCTCAAACATGTCCATAATTTATCGCTCATTTGACCAACACGTCATTCGCATTCCTATTAACTTCTTCGTACTTCCATCCTCATCGTTATTTTACTGCCGCCGTGTGTGTGTGTGTATATGTGTGTGTGTGTGTTTGTGTACGAGGAGACGGCGACAGACGAGGAGCCTCACCGCTGCTGCCTAACGTATCAACCTGTAGTCATCATCACCACAGCACACCACACTAGACTACCGCAAAAGTTCAGTCTGCACCGCGCCGTAATAATCTGATGGGAGGAGAGTGAAGCCTTAAACACGTTCTCCTCTCTCCACATGAAAAAGTCCATCCATAATAATATAAGTAGTATTGATGAGAGGAACCTTGTCATTTTTTCCCCAATCAACATAATCTAGATGCGCTTAACCACCACCGCACCATCGTCGCCCTGCCATCCGGTTCTTCTCCATATATATTGGGTTCTTAATAGTGTTCCTATAACCCTACAAGTCCACACACACACACACACACACACACGCACGCACACGCAGTGCTCACCATCGACACAGCCAGAGCAAACACACTCGCGCACATACCCAGTAGGCACTCCATCAATCCGAGCTTCATTTGCATCAATTAACATAGGAAGAGCTTATGGAGGGCTTTACGTAAAAGGACATCATACCGCCAGACGAACATTATTATTATTACTTATTGTGATTATTCCCAATCCACTTTTATTCCGACTTTGGCAGTCATTTCACAGTCAAATCATACGCTCAACCACTCTACTGCCGCACCATCGTCCTGCCGTGGATCAATACAGGGTGCAAAAATCATATCTCACTTCTTTGGAAAAACTTCCCTCTGTGTTCCCGCTCCCTCCCTCACGACAGAATATGAATGATGTATAGACGGACACACGTTAGGATGAGCCGGCAGAGGACTGACCTGCCGTCCTCCTCCCCATGTATTAAGATAAGAGCATGGAAGCATAATACAAGAATAATCATAAAGCTTAAGTAAGAGCTCTACTTGGCATCTAGCTGTTTCGTAGTGGGGAAGAAGCCGTACACACACACACACACACACACACAATGCGTGTTCAATGGCGCGAGAATGGCGTACAGATACAGATAAAGCTACACAAGAGTATAAGCTAACTATCAGTGAGAGATTATTAGAGGCAAGAACGACGACGACGACAGCAACAACAACAACACCACACTCCCTCTAGAGACGCAACAACAAAGGCCGAAAAAGTTTTCTCACACTAACTCACAGCGGTACAAAACACACAACAGCGACGACAACAACGTCAACATGAACAACGAACTGCCTTAACAAGTTGTAGTCAGAGCAAATCCGTCTTCTTTTATACAAATGTGCCCTACACCAGCCAAATGTCCCTATTATTGTACCTATTAGCAATAAGCTATGATAGACAATGAAAAGTCGTCACCTCGATCGTCAACCCATGGCGATACCATGATTGCACGGCATGGCAGCACGGAAGCAATACGGACTCACTTCCCGGCTCATTCCCTAGCTTAGCTAGTTTCAAATAGCCGCAGGAATCGTCCGCTACCAAATCCCACTAATCAGTCCTACATGCACAGAAGAATAGCCAACAGAAAAAAGGCAAACACCGATAAGCTTATTAATTACAATGTAGAGCAGCGATGAGTACAAACGTAGCATGTACCACCATTACGACACACACTACATACACCGATTATTATTGCTCTCCTGATGGAATATACAGAGTATTAGCATCAGTATTATACACATTGGCTGAACAATAGTAGGGCATGCATATTATTATTATTATTATTATTATGGCACAAACTCAGCCGTGTTTGTAAACACTGCAGCAAAATAACCATTTGTAAAATCCTGGACAGAATGTGATAGTTATCTTGTCTATTACAATAGCTTGAGACGAACGGCAGGATGAAAACTGTGGGGTTAACAACACTCCCAGTCCATCACAGGTTCGTTTGTATCGGCACACTCACACACAGCAATGACCATGATCATCAAGTGGGGTCTGTAAGTGTTGGCCTTCTCACGAATAAATTTCCTTTGTAAAAAGGCCAGCTATTATTACTTCCAGCCTCCGCACACGACATGCTCGGGAAGTGTCTGAGGAAAAGCACAGTGCAGTTAATTCTTAATAATTACCCACGGAATAACAATCCTCATCCTAACATGCTTAACATCTGTCAGGTCGGGTGCTAAACAGAGGTCTAATAGGCATCAAGCCCAATCATGCATTAATTGTCAATTTTTTGAGGGGGGAAAGAAAGAGTATTTATTAAGACACAAGCATATATGCATTGAGCTAAAAGGTTAGGGAGAGAGATCCGCCAGGTACGGTCGTAGTCCTTCGCACACGCTAATCAACTGACCAGTATCTCCTATATGCTCCAAGGCAATGGAACAATAACAGCAGTAATAATAATAATAATAATAATAATAACCAGAGCAAAATCAGAAAGCAAGTTGCATCCATTTCCATACATATGTGGTGGCGGAAAGGTAATAGAGGAGGGGAATGAACAGGCTGCAAATTGTTTTGTGGTTCTGGCGTGCGCTGCACAACTCTCACATGTAGACGAAAGGATGAGCATACAGCTTTACAGTACATATAACAAGATAGGACCAGGGCAGGGAGAGAACGAGGGAGAACCTCTTCATCCACCATGCCTGTTGTTTCACTTGACAGGTTTAATTACGATCGCCTATTATAGGCAAAAGCGGAACTTGAAATTCTGCTTCCATTTTAAATCATTTTTACTCATCCTGTCCCGCCGTCGTGTGCACATCATTACAATTTGAGGCCATAGGACGAATACTCTTCTGAACACACGTCACTGCTCACCAATCAACGTGTAGCATGCACACACACACACACACACACACACACACACACACACATCACACACACACACACACACACACACAACTGGCCAGGTCCTTTCTCCCAGCTCCCAGGCACACATAGGGACAGGCAAGCACGTCGGACCGCTTGTAGGTGAGATTTTTAACATGATCTTAACTGATAATAACTGTATGATGTGAGCGTGTCTGCGTGAGTGTATGTGTGCCTGTGTCCGTGTGTTTGTGCTTGAGTGCCAGGGCATGCGTGCGTGAACACACCCGCAAGAGGTGTCTGACTGTATGTAAATATGGTGAGGCGGTGAGGTAATTGATTGGTTGGAAAATGCAATTTCGTCTGAACGGCCGTATAAAAAATCTAATTAAAAGCCCAGTCTCTGTACATACTAAAATTGCCATATTAATTTAAATTTTGAATGGTCAATTGCTCTCCAAATTTTAATTTCATCCTTTAAAGGATAAGGATGGGGAACCAATCAGGGCAATCACCCGCCAAGAGCACGTTGTTCCATATGAAATACCCCATTGCATTGCCCAGAGAAAGGTACACCCTCATAAATTCCATGAGTGAGGAGGAGATCTATTCCTCTGAATCTCGAAACATCTTTGAATCCATCTACATATTACATGTCTATTGCCCCGTACACTGTATCACACTAAACATACGTTCGTAGTACCTCCCGAACGACCGTCAGCACGGGAGACAAGGCAAGGTGCGTGTATGTTTGTGTTTGTGTGTAGAAATCAAAAAATATGTTGACACAATCAGATGCCCGGTCGAGCGAAAAATGTGAGTGAAACTCTGAGTTTTCATAATCTAAGCTAACTCATATGTATGTGATGCATTCGGACTCGACCTGCCATTAACATACTTTCCAAATAAGTCTTAATTAGAAGCGAAATCTAATCCCATTGTTTTTATGATGACACTGAGCTATAGCAATCGATTATGATGGATGATGTATCAAAGAAGCTGTGTGTCTATTTTTTCTCCCATCTCCCATATTGCATTATTGGATGGCCTGCAAAGGCCATAAAGGAACGTTGAGGTTCTTACCCAAGTGAGCACTTTCACACACACACACATAGAAGCCACCCGCAAGCACGCACACATATTACTCGCAGCAGCAGCAGCAGCAACAACAACATTTACCATCACACACAATATGTTAACCGTCTATCGTTATCGCCTGCGCGGAGGATTTAAGTACCAAAAAACCCAAGGTAAGGTGTCATGTTCCAATGAAAAATGGACTGCAAATTTTATCCTTTATAGGATTTGCTCTGGGAAATGGCTTGCAATTAATTCAGGATGGTAATTTATTGTAAGACTTTTGAATTATTTCACCAACATTTTTCTCATGAAATATGACTTGTGTTCGGCACAGGGCTTCCCTGTAGCACACGGTCAACGTGTGTGCTTTTGCTTCGCCAAAATAATTAGTGCACGGAGAAGAGACCAGGTAGACTCTCTGCTATACTATGCACACCGTGTGCCTCCTGCCTGCTCATACAACGTCTTCTCCCTCTGACCATGGGCACACATATGAGAAGAAACTACATTATAGAGGAGGAGCTCCCAAACATTATCAATAGTGGAAAAAGAGGAGTGAAGAATCCTAATGGGATAAGATAAAAATCTTCATATCGATTTTCCTTTTGTCCTTTCCACTTAATCTGTGGACACATCTGCACGTGAAGTTAGAGTTTCTCCTCCACATAGCCTCGTCGCTGTACCTGTCCGTGAGCGTGTGTGTACCGTGAACGTACACGACCCCGGAGCAGTGCACAGTGTAACACATCTTCCTGGTTCAGAAGAATCATTTCTAAACGTCCTTTGGATGCTCCAACTCATGGCAATTTTTCTGCACCGCAAGCCGCTCGGATTAATCCAGTTACTCCGCTCCTTTGATCATGAGCATATAGTATGCTGTTATGCGGTGGTAAAGCCGCTATATATGTGCTAAACTTTTGTCAAATAGCTCGTAGGCTTCCCATCCTCACAAGTCATGTACGCTTTTGCGACTCCACAGAAACCTCATGTAGTCTAAAAAGTATTAGCAGCCCCCTTCCTTTGTGTGGTGTGGGTCTTCTACGCAGCATTTACGTCAACATTTTACCCGTTGCATTGCCCGCCGTTACATTTGGAAGGCAAAGAGAAATGGGCTAAAGTTACGACAACAGGATACAGTTAATACAGGGACAAAGCCCAGGTAGGTGTGAGCATACTGTAGAACTGGGATAAAAATCCAAGTAATACATTACGAATCATTTGTATATACAGACAAGACATATTAGGGATATAATTTTTTTATAACTAAAGGGAATCCATTAGTGAACGACGAGTGCGTCATCATGAAATTTGGCGAGGCACACCTGAACTTCATGTAGGAAGTTTGAAATTCACTAATCTGCCGTAACAATCGGAATGACAGGGTGAAATCCATGACGGGGAGATAGGAACAGAATTTGCTCCAGTTCTAAATGCTCACACACGGTGATGATCCTGCACAATCCAATCAATTGAAATTAGTCATCCAAAGGCACTATCAACATTGGCTTTGTCATTCCTGCTTCATTCAGCACTATCTTAAAAGATATAACGGGTGCTCTTGGCCGATTGCGGTTCCCCGCACAGGAAGTGGAGCAGCGGAACCATAACTATGAGCGGTGCTCAAATCTTCATGCGGATTCATGACCGCATAGCATGAGCGCCAATCATTTGAACTCCAGAAGCAGATAGTCTCAATGACAACAAGGTTTTCATGAAGAGGGCTTCTACGAAAACCGGAACTGGAAGAAACCGCGCATCAATTAGGGGTTGTAATAATATGCTGAACTTGAATGATTAGGTTATCTGACCACATAGCGATTTGCCAGGACTACAATAACCACTATTACTTCCGTAGTAGAGTGATTCCGAATCCGCCCATTCCAAATCCAAAATCTTAACTATAAACCGGGGGACATGTGGGCTCGCTCATGCTATTTCTTGCTAGATAAAGAGTTACCAATAGGAAATAATGTATCGGTACAAGTTGCTTATGAAGCTTAGGCTTCCACTGGATCTCGATGAGTTCTCACCAAGAATCAATAAGGGCCAAAAAGCATGAATAATCCTCTGAACATCTTAATTATAAAATGAACTCAACCAAACCGATCAGCACAGTTTACCGCGTATAATGATGTAAAATATTCCGCAATGGCAAAAGGATAAAACAGTAATGAAATATTTCGTCAACGAGGAACGCCATTCAAATGAATGGCTAAAAACTCATTGCCATACAACGTCAGAATTTCTACACCTCCTATCGTACTTATCAGTTTAGTCTGCTGGATTTGTATTCAGTCCATTAGAACAAGGAAATACAATGGAGCAGGACAACACATGACATTAAAATGCGGTGGGTAATTTTGGTCGGACAGTGCACTCATAATGTAAAGTAGAACAGTTTTGTATTACAGCATGCGGACTTATTGCACAAATGAGAAATATATTAATAATATTCAAGGAACATTGGAACTGCGGCAAAACATTACAGGAGGGCTATAGCATTTATTTCATGATATCGATCCCCATTTCGACTGCGATACTGCGATGACGATACACGGAATTCCGTACTGACCAAAATCACGTCAGACTGCATGCAGTTAGCCAAATCCATTCATGCAATCTCAGCTCATCTTCGACAACACCGATACACACGCATCAACATAAATCAGCGCTACGTAAAACACTACGCGGGTAATTAACGAATGTACTCAACATATTCGCATGTCGCATACGAGATAAAGAAATAAGGATTGAGAAAACTTAATTGCTACCAGTTCATGCACGATTTGTATACGGTATAATAATAGTACAGTAATAACACTATTTTCGTGACTTCGTTTATGACACTCTACATGGAGCTTATTCACATAATAATAATTATTCTAATACACCGTCGTAACTCGCATATATAAGTAGGTAATAAGACTTATTCCGAAATATAGTATCATGTATGTGTATGTATATGTATATATATTTATAGATATATATATATATATTACCGATTAATAGCCATATTTAGTAGCACATTTTCGCCGTTCCAGCCAAGGTCAGTCTATAAAATTACAAAAAAACCTACAGTTAACACCACCTCCATCGTATGTGTATTACACTATAGTTTTAAAAAGATCACGTTTTTCCTTTGAAATTCTCTTCAAATCCGTGTGTTTAAGTCACCAATGCCTCCGAGAAAGGGCACAAAATAAAAAGTTCAGTAAATTCTTATATGTAACAATAATACCCATACAGTTTCCTACACGTATGTATATATGTTCGTTACACTGAATAGCAACTGACGAGTAAATCTAGTTAAGAGCTCTCCGATTACAATTACACAGTCGTCTCAAACCATTGAATGCATTTATCACTACATCATTCTGGACAAGTCTCTTTCTCACAATTTCACCGATGTACAAAGAAATCAATCCGATGTCAATCCCGACAAAATAACGAGAGTTTTCGTTCATGTCGAGAGCGATATATTTTTATACTATAACGCTATAAATTACTTCCTCTAGGTTTGATTCACATATTTATCCGTATATGTGACCCGAGCGCGCGCGTTTGTCTGCGGATATTTTGTAAATACAAACTACCGAGCTATGACTCAGTGTGTCTCGTAGGTGTTGAAAAGAGCTCCGTCGACGGGCTCCATACATGAGGGACATGTAAAGCTTCTCATGAGCCAGTCGTCAATACAGTGGACATGGTAGACATGCATACAAGGCATGTAGCGTACTTTATCACCCGCTGTGAAGTCCACCATACAGATCACACATCTACACAGAAAACATCAAAATAACATGTAAAACCTTAGCACTGTGTTCATCCCACGACGCCACTTCCATCCAACTAATACACTCTTTTAAGCCCGAATTTAGTCCTCCCAATACAACCACGATGTGAAAGCAAAAATTATTATTGTTACAATTAGAAAGCCATACTTTGTGGCCATCCTCCCACGAAAGCACATTATAAGGAACACGACAAAAAAAACTTACTCCCGATGTTTCGCAGTGTCATCGAAGACTCCGCTCGGCAAGTGCTGAATCAAGCCAATCCGTTTAGCTATCTTAACTTGTTCTTCTTCTGTTAGCTGTGTCACAGGGCGTCTGACGTTCGGAGATGGGTAGTAAACTGGAACATTATGCTCCTAAAACATTTTCCCAAAGTCTGGTTACGCCATGTCATATCATATATAATAGATAAGTACGCAGGAACGGATCAAGCCATAGAGTTCCACCTGGAGTCTAAAATTAGAATAAACTTCCGTTGTCACAACGTCTAATTATCACGTAGATACCTTAGAGCATAAGCCTGTCACTGGTTATCATTCCACAGCTTTGCACTCTCTCCACGAATTTCACTGCTTTCACTAAATTCAGCACACTTGGAATACTTTCATGGTGCAACATCCTTCTGCATAGTACATTCAATAATAAAGCATAGAACTGGGCCTCCTTGAGGTGATCTGATGATGAGGACACCAACAAGGAGTCCGATGAATTCAAGAATGAATTTAACTACTAGTCTACTATAAAACTTCATTGTAAAATAAATCCGTTAATTTATATTTACACTCCATTAACCGATGAAACAAAGGAACAAAGGAAATA
>WJFA01002308.1:0-16526 GCA_009870155.1 Pseudobourletiella spinata | reverse complement strand
AATGCCCTTAGAGCTGCAGCAGCTCCTTCCGTAAACGCCATTGAGCAGAGCACCAAGGAGTTTAAAGTGGAGCTCTGTGAGAGACTCTTCTCCATATAAATACAAAGTGTGTTCTGGAGCCGGAGGATTCCGCACAAGCTCGTCATTTTCCCACCGCTACCATTTACGCGTGTGCATATACACTGTCGTACATGTACACATGTATACATGCACCACCCATTCTTCAAGCATCATTGCCCGACCCTGCGGACTCCAAAAGGGAAAAATCCAATCAACTCAAATGCCCATAACGAGTCATGCTTGAATGAACTATCCAAAAACTGACATAACTAATGTTGCAGAATCCGCAAGATAAACGGGGGATGAGCGGAACCGGTGATTCCGTGAGAGTGCCTCCGCTGCCCTCCTCCTTTCCCACGGTCACTTTCAAATGTTAAAGGTCAATATCTGGATTGACCTGACGGAGGAGAATGGATTGAAAATATTTGGGATACATTTTTTTATCAGATATATCTAAGGACGAAAATTTATACCGGCAATGGAAGAGGTTGTGGCTAAACTTGTGTTCTTCGTATTGTGGCATGTGGGAACAAAGAAATTGGAGATATGGTAGAGTAGATGTAGAGGCAGTAATTCATGTTAGCAGCAGCCGATTGCCATTTTTGAATGAGTAATTTTTGGCGGGAGGGCACAACAACAGAGCCAGTGCGAGATAAATTAGAATCTTTCTTTACTTGGGAGGAGTACGCGATTGGATGGAGCCGCGGAACAACTGAGTCAACCTAGCGAGACTGAAACTAAAGCGTGCGGAGATGATCATGAGCTTATCTTCCCCAGATTGAGGAATATCGATATCTTACAGAGCACCCCCATTTGTAGACTCTCTCTTTCTCTTCCTGATTGCTCATTTCCGATGTTAATTTTCCAAGGAAAATTACAGTCGTTCTCCCCTGAAATTTACTATCCTGGAAGCCCTTGGGAGCTTTTCTACTCAACTTGACCCTGTTCTCCGCAATAAATTTCTTCCTCTCCCAACCCTGGGCATTGGAACTGACTTTTAACTGACAACTGCAGAAACATTATGCAAACGTCATAAAATATAATGTCCTCCGCTCTCTCGCATTACGCCCAGACATGGCAATCCACAGGAGGCATTATCCTCATTGTTCTACTGTCTGTGTTGTAAACTTTACCTCCTCCTCTGTGAGTGAGAGAGGGGGCAATTGCTGGGACGATGCGAATTTAGCCAACATCTTTACGATCCCCCTTGCGTCAGTCTAAAGGCGTCACATAATCCCCACTCTTTCCAGCAGTTCAACAGCTACATATTTACCGCTGCAAGTAACAAAGAAGGCGGAAATTAAATACCTGTTATTCCAATGCTGGAATTGTGCAGAAAAAATCCCACACGACTCAAGCGTGATCTTTAGCTGACCCAAGTCGAGAAACAAAGTTCCCAACAAAGTTCCGCCGCTCGCACAAATCACTGAGGGCCTGTGTCACGGGTAATCACAAAAACAAGCGCAACTTTCACGATTGGAATTGCAGTTATCCAGCCGCAACTACAAAACATTGATTGGAACAATGTTTCCACTCGAATTTCCCAGCTCACAACTCNAATCACAAAAACAAGCGCAACTTTCACGATTGGAATTGCAGTTATCCAGCCGCAACTACAAAACATTGATTGGAACAATGTTTCCACTCGAATTTCCCAGCTCACAACTCAGAAAAACAAAGTTCCGCAATGTGTATGCTTAACAACGGCTGTCAGCACGTGGAAAAACAATGTTAGGGAATTCCTCTTGACCAGTTGCTCGCTAAAAATGGGGGAAAACAATGTTTAAACTCTGTGAATCATCAGTAGCAAAAAGAACTCCGGAAATAATCAATGTTTCCACTCAGTCATTGCACAAGGGCTAGACCACACAGCAAATAATTGCCAACTTCTCGTCGCATACGAACACGGAAAAACAATGTTTGGACAATGTGTACGCAAGGGTAAAACTGTGAGACACAAATCAAATCATACACCAAATAGAGAACACGCAAATTCCTCACTCCCGGTTTCACTCCCGCTCTCCGCTCCTGTCATCAGCTGATTCGAGTTTTGGACTGATTAGCCGCCGCGGGAACACGCACAACTTTATCAGTTGAGTTGAGACTAAAAGTAAACAATGTTCTACGGTCAGCCCTTTCCTAAAACACTCTCCCTTTTTCCACGTCCCACACGCAGGGGAAAAAACCAAACGGAATTGGATCAAAGGAGCGGCAATTTTTACGTGAGAAAAAAATATTAAGTCAGCAGGACCAAGTTCTGTTGTGGAAGGGAAATCTCACTGCTCACGAGTCTCGACTCATTGGCACTATATTCCCGTGCTGTAATTCATGCAACTTGATTCAACCGCATGGCTGATGGGATGACAGTCAACTGATGCGGTCGAGGTTGTAGGACTTGAGCTATAAGCCACAAACGGCTTCTCCAACCTATAAGTCGACAGTGGTAGGAGCCCCAGCTCTGCCGTTTGGAGTTATATAAGCCTCCTATGGATTCCCATTCCTATTATGCACAAACAGACGAACAGGAGAGAGCGTGCATGTAACTCCTACGGAGAGTGTGTAGCGAATGATTAATGGAAGTTCTTATGCAGCCACTTGTGTACCCTAATAATGTGCCTTTATCAACACACGCGAGGATATTAGACGTACAAACTCGGGGTTCCGCATGTTCAAGCATTTGATTTGTCTTCAAGCCTTATCAATCACCATGACTTTGCTCCACATTTCAACTGTCTCTCTCTCTCTCTCTCAGGGAGTCAGCCGCGGTTTGAAACTTGGGCCAACGGAGTCTCTTATTATCCCCTCCTGGCTTGCGGGAATTTCGAGATATGAACAACAAGCTGTCTCAATCCCAACGTGTGGACTGCGGTACAACTTGTGGTTACACTCCATGTACGCACCACTCCACCACTACACTCAATGCCAATAATAATAATAACAATAATAACACGTCACTCAGATTAGGACCATGGGGCGGCAATTAGTGTCAATTTTAAGCAAGACGTTCCAAAGAGCTATATATACATGTGGGTCTAGTCCTATTACACCGACCTCATGTCCGTCCAGCCTAGTTGTGTGTGGACACTCTGTGAGTGAGTAGTAAGCTGTCTCGGGTAAACGACCCCTAATTCACTTGGTTTATCGAGTTGTGAAAATGACAGGTCGTCACCAGCCGGAAATTATGCCTCATTATCCGGGTGGTGCCAGAGTGTAAATCCCTCCGGTAAACTATTTATTACGGCGGCTCATTGTGACATATTACAAGGGATTTACCGGGCGTCCAAGTACTGCAGCAGCAGCCGCGGGAAATGACACAGACTCGCATTGTGTGTATGTCCCGAGTCCCGACCCTCCGCAGTTTCGGTCCCCGTAATTGCGCAACAAGTATCGAACCTAATGGGCACAGCAGGGACGTTAGTTAGCCCAACATTGACACATAGTAGGGATCCCCCGGGCTCCGGAGGCCTCCGTGCCGTAACAGCTATAATAAAAGTGTATGGAGGGAAAAAGACGGTTGGGCGGAATTGGTGGCCGTGGTGATGGTGGTGGTGGAGTTGAAGCGAAATTGAATTGGTTCCCGTCAATATTTGAGTCATTTGAAACATTTTTGTGGTACGTTATATCCCACAAGTACTGGCCAGTGATGTGCCATTAAAGTCTTTCCATCTCTTCCAACGCTATACTCCCGACTATTACCCACCCGGAACTGCTGCTCCGCTTACCATGACACGTTGGATGCTCGTCGCGGAATTTCCCAAACCTTCTCACAAGAAACATACACATGTACATACGCGGTACCTTGCTGTCCTTGTCTAAAAGTTGTTGCTGGAAAATTAAAAAAGAAACTACTTTGTAACATTCCCCAGTTCAGATCCAATGATGGGGCAGCTGATATCTCTCTGGCTCTCTGGAATTCATGACTGTCAGTGAATTTCCAACCGTAGATATAACACCGTTGGATAACCGTTCCTAAAGGATGAAAGCAGCCGCATCGTCAGTCTCCCTTTAATCTCGGGTCAAAGAGCTGCCACTCAAAAATCCAAAAGAGCAGCTTGTATAAGCCGCCTATGCATATGTCATCCAATGTGGAGCATCCAATTTGCTTCCCTAATCATGCAGTCAAGAAGGGCTCATGGAGTGCGGTTTGTGCTTCTCCTATGAAACTTTCTATTAATTCCATGCATGGCTACACGTTCACTCTGTTTAGCGTGTGCATCGTAATTACCATTGCCTGCGGCGAGTAAGGACACAATAGCTATTTCCCATCCCGCATCACCATTACTGATAAACAAGTTTCACCTCACTCAATTCTGGGGAAGATTGTTATACAAGCACGTTGAACGACCGGCAGTCAAGCATGCAGTGTTTATTACAGTGAGTCACTAAAGTGTGCACATGCCATGCAGATTTTTTTTCTCCCACTTCATCAAAGTGTGCAATGACAATGAACTGCTATGCTGAGGGAAATCTATGTGGAAATCGTCAAATTGCTTGATTTTCCTGCTCATTCCGACCAGTATAGGCACTGGGCCATTGCTCTCTTGCCGCTCCGAATGATAGGAATGATACTGTTGAGAGAAAGAGCGCGCGAAATTTCAAATTCGTAAACTACTCGGAAATCTAAGTCCATTTATGAGCGAACGACGTAAGTTCAAAGTGGAGAACCGAACCCTAACTTGAACTATTTTAATAGTGCTATAGTGCGTAGCGCAAGTTCCTGCTTTGGAATTATGCACTACGAAATTCTAGGCATAGTTAATGTAGTCTGAGCCTGCGCTGTCATAATTCACTTCTAGTTCTTCCGTAGGAACTGAACTACGACATCTTTTATGTACTATTTTGCCTTTCCGCGCATCGTTTATGGCCGGCATATCAAAAATGGGGGTGCACTATTATAGTTCAGTTC
The DNA here is from genome assembly GCA_009870155.1 of Pseudobourletiella spinata. Lineage (NCBI taxonomy): Eukaryota > Metazoa > Arthropoda > Collembola > Symphypleona > Bourletiellidae > Pseudobourletiella > Pseudobourletiella spinata. Next base: position 11,560 of record WJFA01002308.1, on the reverse strand, counting down.
CAGTTCATTAAATCGCACTACGAATTATTTCGTTCAAATGATAGTTTTGGTCGAAACCAACTAGTTCATGTTCAAGGGATAATTCAGTCTGGTCGAACCCAAATAGTGCAGTTCAGATTCCAAAATTTTGCCCATATATGTCTAAATCGGATAGGGAAAGTCTCTGATCTTGTGGATTTGTGGGCAAAAGGTCAAAAGGTGGTCGGATGACCGAACTTTAAAGGATTGGATAAGGTCAGTTAGAGCTAGATTGTCCGTACAACGAGATCAGACATGGAAGATTAAAATTTTTCCCAAGCAGTCAAATGCTTGGTTTGATCCAGTGATGAGTTTTTCTCTGATAACAGTCCTCATCGACTCATCGCCCACCGTGTCGTGGACCGTCCACAAACACACACACACAGTCATCAAGAAAAGGAAAAGGAGAGTCCCTTTGACCATTTCTTGGCTCAGAAGGTTTGTGTACTTTTGAATGCTAGGGCTGATTTTCCTTTCATGACATTCTGCGTGCGTGTGTGAGTGAGTGCGAGTGTGTGCGTGAGCCTGTGTGAGTTGGTGTGCGAAAAAGGCCACTCGGACTCTTGATTTTTCCCCCACGTCTTTTTTTATGTCCCATCGAGTTGGAACGTGGGCTTTTGGCGAGAGTGCTCGCTCCCCCGTGTTTACTTTAATCAAAGCATTATCGGTTCCCTATATCATGGCTCAGAAAGCCGTTCCTTCCAATGTGAGGCTAAGAAACTTTATCCGCGGCGCGCTGGACAGTATCCTATTTCAAGGAGAAGCATGTAGGAGGGATGAGGGTTGAATGGCTCCACGGATTCAATACGGCTTCCACTAACGGACTTGTCATTCATGAGTGAGTAAACAGAGCCGACGTGCACTACAGCAGAGAGTTATGTATGGGACAACCGTCAGCCGTCGTGGTGTCCAACCGTCGTCATTACGTCCAACATTAACTTGAGACAATATTAAGTTTCTATTCAATTCTATGAGGGACGTCCCATGAATTTCCAACTCTCAGTCTCCCTCCCACCGCGGCGGCGGGTGGGCGGGCACACCATGGACGTGCCCAGGGTTGTGACCACTATGACGAAGTGAGTGAGTGAATCCACCCAAAAATTTATATGTATGTTCGTATATGATGGAGAGAAAGACGACGGAATGAAGAGATAGAAATGTAATTTTTCACTCTTTGCACTCCGCTATAAAATCCGCTGACATTTATTGCCACAATGCTCCCCTGCTCCGCAGATCCATAAAGAAAAGCTAGAGGATCTCAGGAGAAAAGGATCCCTTGAAAATTCTAAGTTGTTGCCAGTTATTCAGGGGAGAAAGGGGAATCTGAACCTTTGGTAATGTAAACAAATATTCAAATGGGGATTTTGGCAAGAATATTGCATATTTTCCAACTTCCCCATGAATAATGCCCGGGTCCTTCATATTGTCGGGGATGATGGCGGAGGACCATCATGATGATGGTGGTGGTGGTGGTGGCCTAGCGGTGATGATGTTGTTGTAAGATGATGACGCAGATCCCTATCTCTTTTCACGGTACTGAGCACATACCGGCCCCCGCCGGAGGAGTCAACAACCGATGGAAAATGGCATATACTTGTTCGGGTGGCAGATAAAACTTTGTGTATATATTCCCAACCTGGTTTGCCCAACTACTGAAAATTCCCCAAGCTGAGCACTAATAATATCACAAGTTCTCAAATAAGTTTTTTTCCCAGTCCTTCCCGAACCTCTCAAAAATTTATTAACAGTTGAAAATCCTTAACTGTGCACTCTGGATAATGATTTAAATATTTCTATTAGGCTCCTCAGTTAATTCTGTTAAGGACTGAACGTTTCAATCCCGGAAAAAATATTAGACGTGAAACTTCCCGGTTAAACGATAAAGTTGGGTTCAGGGGACTTTGAGCGGGAAAAGTTTGATTTGAAATGGCAAATAATTTATGACAGACTGAAAACTTGAACTAGGATCACACCTCCTCAATAAAATCCCGTTACTACAACGTCCTAAAGGTGAAAAATTAATTGAAGACGGAAAAAAATTCTTGGAACATTGAATTTTTATAAAATCAATCATGAAAAGAGGAATTTCCCAGAGTATAACTTCCGCACAGCATGGAAATGGCCACATAATGAAAAGTCAAAATGGGATTTCCAGTCTGTACGAGATTCTGCATCCAAAGTTTCTGGTGCATTTTCAGTGGTATACAAGCCAAGTGACTTGTAAATTGGCCCATTGAGTTCCCTCACGAGCAATTCCTCGTTTGCGGTCTCTACCCCAATGGCAATAAACATAATTTATGCAGCCACATCCAGAGCCCTGCTGTCAAGTACTCGCTCCTATACTATACCTGCGGTTACATCGCCCAATTCCTTCCTTTCCCCCCGTCGTCCCTCAAGTCGTTCACTCATTACGATCTCACCAAATAGGAGTGCGCACACATACATGCATCACCGCATTTCTCCACAGATCCTCATCCCTTCCCACTGCCACCACACACACTCACACATGCACATATACACACCTACTTTTGCAGTGTAAACCCGAACGTGTTTTCAAACTCGGGAATCAACCAGCTCAAAGTTTATCTTCCACCACCCATATTCAAGGATGGATAAAATCTCCGCGGGAAATCCCAACTTTTTTAAATGTCAGCCAAGTTTTTTGTACTCGGTTTGTTGGTCATAACTTTCTGGTATAGGCTGAAGAACTCGTGAGGGAGCATGGGTACAACGGTAAAAAATATTGATTCACGTGGCCCACATTCTGGGATGGGGGGGTATTCCACCAGCTCTTTCTCTTCCTTTCTATCCCGCAAACATTTGCCCAAGACATGGCCAACGTAGTTACAAAAGCCTAGAGCACAGGAGTCCACAATAAAAACCCCTCTCAGAATCTCACGCACAGATATTAATAAGAGCGCATGGGTTCCCCTGCCACTCCCCCTAAATCCTTCATATAAAACTTGCCAAAAACACGTAAACAGGGTTCAGTTGATGTAGTGCAGTCGTAACTCAATGTTTTTTTTCCCACGCTCGCATTTATTTTTCTTCAAATTATTACTTTTACTACTAGAAAATACTGACAATATAAAATCCGCAAGTTTTCCGTAGTGCAAGAAGTATCAGGAGGACGTAGGATTTACCAAGTTCGCAAGATGCAGATAGGGAAGAGTGTAAATTGCATTTGCCGCGTTCGGCACTGAAACCAGGGAGATCTTCTCATCCTTCCAAGGATGCCTTCGTTTTGACAAGCCGTCAACGTGCTAGATGGATTTAATACGAGTACACTTATTATTATTATTATTATCATTATCATGGTATTGACTTGGTGTTGCGAGGGCGCTACCGGGGATATTATCATCTCCGTGTCAAAATATTCGCTGGTGGGTTGATGGAAAATTTTGTAAAGGTGAAAAGCGGGGATATGCCGAGGAAAGTGTGGATGTGGAGGTGGCATAATACAGTCTAGAACTGACCGCGCATCAGCAGTACATTTACACATGGCAGCGGCTCGGATGTTTAGGGTGTAAGAAGCTTATTTGCGGTTTGGCCATCAGTTGCGCCTCGCATCAATTATGCAATGGCTCCACTATATATCCGCCCCGTTCGCATCCCCTATAGTCTCCGGGTTGCAATAAAATAAAATATACACAGGATATGGCCTGCACATGTTCACCTACAAAGTTGCACATGCATACCGAGTTTTCGTGCCCTTACCCCGCGGATACTAGCCGGGCTAAAATTCCCAACCCCAACCTCAATAATAGCTGCTAGTAATTTCCTCCATTTGTTCCTACATATTTATTTCATGATCCTCACGTATCACACACGCCTCTTATTCATCATCCTCTTCTTTGACTACTGCTTTACCTCCTTCCTCTACCTCCACCTCCACCTCCGCCTTTGAAGGATCCGAAATCCGGTGGTGAGATCAGTCCATCCTTGCATGCATGGGTGCTCGCTCTCCTGTTATTAGCCTGGTGGAAGTTTTTACTATGGCCACCCTCATATGTCTGCCAGTACATGGTTGTGTGTGTGTGTGTGCGAGCATACATGAGCTACCCCGGTGGCGAAGCAAGTTACTGTAAAGGGCCACAAGGTCCTCCGCTGTCATCATACCGGCTCGCTGCACTTTTCTTTTCTTTGATATCCGTTTGTCTCCTCCGTGTGTAGTGCGGGGGAGCCAATATATGAGCTACTTCCGTCCCCCCTCCTCCTCCTCCTTTCCAATCCACAACCGGAGGGTTCAATTTGAACCGTGGAAAAAAAAGTTCAAAAGGAAATGCTGCTCAACGGTTGACTTTTGTCAAGGTTTGGGATCCGACGGAGTAAATTTTTGAAAATTTCCTATTTTCCGACCAAATAATTTGCCTGTGTGAGTGAGGCGGACGCGTACAAACGTAAAGTAGTACCCACATAGTTTTCTATGGGAGCAGCCGGTGTGGTATGGATAAACTTGAGGTTATCAAGAGCCGAACGCTTGACTGAGTCTTAAGCTGAATTTGATTACGGAACCTTGGAGCCATTACAAATTCATAGCTTCTCCCTCTGCTTTCACTCAAACTTTCACCTTCGACTTTCACTTCGCATCTTCTCCCTTTGCCAATATGCTTGGAAGAACTGAGTGAGTGAGTCCGTTTTCTTCCTACTTTTACCCTCCTCCTCCCCCATACTCCGATGCCAGTGAATGAGAATGGAGCTGTAAATTTCAACGGTGTTGCTTGAACTAGGCAATTGGGTATATTCTGGATGGAGTAAGTGTAGGTGGCCGGGAGAGGAAAGGACAATTTCATCAATGTGCTTTCCAACTTTGCGAGGGAACGTGTGCTGGACGGAACAGAGATTACCAGGGCATGATGTAGTGAATATTTATTTTCAAGTAGAGATATGAATTTGTACGCTGCAGTTAAAGTTGATGGGAGGGACTTTGGAAAATTGTAGGGTGCCGTGCTATATATTTTCCAAACCGGGAGAGTTCCTTTCGGAGCTGTGTGGGAGAAAGAAGTGGTTGATTGGACCAGTCTCTGAGCTTCACCGTATTTGCCCAACTATCAATTTTACATTAAGGTACTTCCGGACCACTTCACTTCCATCAGGTTCTTATGGGCTGCAGGAGTAAAATGATTGGAAATTCCGTCCTCAAAGAGTTCCTTCAATCCTCATGTCGGACCCAAATAACTTTTCTCATAGAGGGAATCCTCCGAGGGAACCACATTTAAAGCGTCTGGCAATTTCTGTTTCTATCTATGTCTACAGGGAATCTATACTTATTGGTTCCTTGTTCCAATCGGGAACAATTTTGCGTACGGAATCCAATTACTTCATTTTTGCCATCCAGAATGGTCCTTGAAATTGATTCATTTAGGGAATCCATGTTATTTCAACCCGATAGAGTTACGGGACACAATGCATGTCAGACACTGAATGGAAATCTTCTGGATAGTGAGCGAATCAATTTTTTATCTGGTAAGAAAATAATGCATGTCCACATGGTGCATACTTCATACTTGCAATAAAATCGAAACGCTAGATCCCATTCGTGGAATTGAAATGCCAATGTGGAGACCACCACTTTCGCCATTATTATTCAGTTAGATTAAGTTGATCTGAATTTTAAATTCACAAATTAATAAATTAATTCTCGCTTGTAAATATCTTTTGAATTTCACTGGATTTTAAAAATAATTTTTTCCATTTTCAACCTTGCGTAACTCAAATGCATATTTTTTGCACAAGCTAATATCCTTTGCATGATTTGCCGACTGTCCATCCCAGAACCGGATATTTCACAGCCAAAATAATTATTATAATGAGAAATTTTTATAAATAAACTAAAATAAAACCGGACAAATTGTCGGTTAGGTGCAGTAATTGGTAAATCAAATCGTAAAAAGTTTGCTTTAACCACCTTTTGCCGGATAATGTTGATACTTCGGGCGGCAGTTTACGTCACAATTATCACTTCATACCCCACGTCTTCAGGTTTGAAATCTGAGCCGGACTCCGTCATCCATAGAGTACACCATCGCACAATGCTTTCACACCGTTAATCGATGCTCCAAAACTGCTCGCTCGAGTGTAATTTTTGATCGGGCAACAGACTGTGTATAACTAATTTTATTTTCAATTCCCCCAAAATCCCATCATTCATTAAAAGTATTAATTAAGCTTTACTACAAGGGAAAACCAATTACTGGGGCTTCTCCCAGGTATCAAATTATTCTTTGACAAATCCACTTCAAACCGCATCGGATTCTATACAATTGCAATCCACTTTCTCACACACACACACACACACACATCCCACTCAACTCCTTCCACATTTCCCACTGCGTTCGAAAATTCAAATACAGTGTCTCTTAAACTGCAATGACATTTCCTGCGAGTAGCAAACTCCCACTGCCAGATCAAGTATCAAGATGGATCAAGTAGAAAACAAAAGTGGGAAATGTAATCCTATAAACGTACCGTCCTCGGTCTCCTCGTTCAACTTCCAATGGGGACGAGTGGGGATTTCAATCAACCTCAAGTCAAATTATTCACTGTCACAACAATTTTTCTCATATTCTCATACAACAATTAAGTTTCTCACACGTGAAAAGTTGGTCAGTTTCAAGTCAATTCTGTTTCTCACAAACTCTTGAGCCCGCAGCACACTTATCTGTGACGTGCCCCTCTCCACCTTTCCTCGTCCTCTGTACACGAATTCCACGAGCACAGACACGACGGACCGGCCTTTTCCGGCCGTACAAATTGTATACTACCACCAATGTCTCTGCGATGGTGTGTATGTGTGTGTTTGTGTGTGTCTGCATGTATATAAAAGGAAGATTGGAAATTACTCAATCCTCTCACACCGCAGCAGTACAGATCCGTCCGATTTATTTACATAGCTCCATACCTGAGATACTCAAGAAGAATAGAGCACCAACACCGACACTTTCACTGTCTCCACGGATGATCTCTGTTCACTTTTTCCAATGGTTCTTCATCTGCACAACAAGCGAACGACCACCACCACCTTCCTCGTCCGCAGCATAGGTAACTACGCTTAAGTTGTGTATACAGAGAGCACACAAAGATGAGAGTGAGAGTGAGTGAGAGAGAGAGAGAGAGAGAGAGAGAGAAGATCAATGCGGAGAGACAGGGAAATTGGAGGATGTTTGACGGACGAGCTCTACACTATTTGGTAGTACTAGCAGCAGTAGTAGTAGTAGCAGTAGTAGCAGTAGACCGGGCCGAACCAGCTCCAAGTATTATCGTCGTCTTGGTCGTCCCTCTGTGAAACTGGCTCCGGAGAGAGACGGCCAGTCGGGGATGTAGGAGAAAGGTTCTTCTACAACACATTTGTATTTTTCTCGTAAATTCAGGCCAACGGCAAAGTCCATATTACTCTCTGCTTTCACTACTGCACGGTACCGAGTAAATGTGTCTGTATGTGTGTGTTTCCACGAGTGTGCAAAGTTTACGTGTGTGTGCGTGTGTCTGTGTGTTTGTGTGCGCGTTTTGGAAGCACCCCTCAGTACACGACGATGATGATGGGCTGGTCGGAGGAATGGAATGGCTCATACCTTGTGTGAATTGAACAGAGAAGTGAGTAAGTATGCTGGGGCGGCGTGTGTGTCTATGTGTATTTGAGTGTATGCACTCTGTGAGTTGACGGAACCTCCTCGGCTCGGCCACCACCAGTGTAGTTCGGAGAGGAGCACTTTGGAGTCGAAGCAATAACCGGAGCCAGGGAATCGTCCAAATTGCTCTACACATAACCACCCGCCTATATAGGCATACACAGTCATGGTCGTGGCATATCCTCCCTACCTCCGTCCCCCCGCCGACCCTCACACACACATACACACATACCCACTGCAACAGCATCAAGCGAGCGGCAGGCTATAGGACTTCGGAATCCGACGATGACGACGTCGACGAGCTCGTACATGTTACAGCAAAAGTGCGAGGAAAGTTCCCGCTATGGCTATATATGCTCTCCTCCCCGTCGCTATAAAACCGGAGTTATAGCCGGCGTTGTAGTAGCAGCGGCAGGAGTAGTAGTGGTCGTGGGGTAGGAAAATGGAAGAAGGGGATAGCAAAGTAGACCAGCCAGTGGGGAGCAGGGAAGGGAAGAAGAGAGAGAGAAAGCGAACGAGAGTGAGAGAGAGTGAGTGAGAGAGAGAGAGGAAAGGGGAGCAGGAATGAACGGCGGAGAAAATCAATAGCCCGAGCTCACACTGACAGTCAAGACTAGGGATTTTCCTCTACTTTACGTCAACAAGAACTTCCTGCGGTTGGCACTATCTGCGCCAGCCATTTGACACGACCCGGCTCCTCAAAGTTGCGCCCGCATGCGGGTTTTATTCCCCATATGAAAATCACCTGATTCCTAGAGCATTTTTCCTCTCATTCCACGCACGCACACACAGACATACAAATCCGCGCGAGGCTATTCTATTTGAATTTTTTGAAACATTTTTTTTCATCCATCCCCGACCCGACTTCCCCTTATCAAGACTGCAGATTTCACTCCCGCTGCATTACACTCATTCCACGCAGGCGGTGGTGGTGGTGGCGTCGGCGGCGGCTAATACTTGCTACTCCCGTTGTCACCACCACCACTGCATCCCGCATTCATCCTGCTCCGACCAATGTCATTCACCCCTCAGACTCAATTACCGTCATGCCGGACTCCTGGCGCCGGAAACAAACATTATAGCCCGTCTCCACACATCCGACTTATAAACTAACATATCCATTTCTCACACTGTGAGAAATGGACGAACGGACGGTCGGATAGATGGGACAGAGCTATGGGCAGAGAGATGTGGGCATACTGACTTGAGGTGGATTAACATTATCTGTCGTGCTCCACAGTTTTGACTTTACATTACAAAAGGTGAAAACTCAGCCCAAAACTTTATTTAAAATTACAGCAAGTAAAATAGACATGAAGAAAGATTCAAGATTTCCACGATAATAATTTAGTTAGTAAAGGATAGGATTCGGATGAAGGCGACGGGGGATTATGATGATGATGACATACAAAACTGAGTGAGGCGTAATACACTGTGCAGATTACCATTCATGACATCTACCTTAACCTATTCCGGCTTGTGATGAGAGTTCTATATATGTATATATATATATATAATGCTAATCCCGGGGCTTAACATCAGTGAAGAAAACTTTGGTTGTTACAACATTGAATCTAAAGCTACAGGATTATGGCAGTGTTACAACATGAGGTTACAGGGTCAAGACTAAAAAGTATGAGGAGTAATAATATAATATAATAATAATAAAAGGAGACTAAAAAGTATATAGTACAACTCATTCACACACATAGTGACAGTTCCTAGAAGAGAAAAGACATAACTAGTAAATGGATTTACAAAGAAATATTCGTATACATGGATGTAATCCTACTAGATTGAAAAGACGTTTTTTTAATTTAATGATAATTAAGGCGGTGATGACTAAATAGCTGCAGCTTCTTTTCGTCTCAATCTTTCTTCCTTTTCATTCCTTATTATGGGGGACTTAGACTTCAGCTTTCACCTGAAGCAAACCGGACCAACTTCAAAGCCAAAAGCCTGACCCTCCCCTCCGTAATCCGCAGGGAGGAAGTCCATGATCGGCAGTTGATTCGTCTTCTTAGTTCGGAAGTCAAATATAGTTTTCCCCTCGCCCACGCCGGACTGGAAATGGAAGAGGAAAGAAAAAGAACAAAGTTAGTGGGGAAACTAGGGCAGGCACGTATGAATGAAACATAAAATGAGAATGGTGGATAGAACGTAAATTGACCTATCCGAATATTTCTGGATGATTGGAGAATGTAACAAAATTATTGAAAGGAAGGATAAAAAAAAGTACTGCATAGTAAAATATTTGAGAATTGGAACAGTTATGGCCGCGCTTGAATTCTTACCTTGCATCCATCCCGCACCACGATAGGCTTGGTGGATAGGGAGTGGGCAAACTCCTGGTCGTTTGACCCGAGGAACTTGAGCGAGTTTTCATAGGTTTGTTTGCGTGCGTCAAACCAGCCGACAGAGTTTATACATGTAGTAGGTGAAGTTTTGCGACGCCTGGGCATGGAGGAGTCTTAAAAATGTCATTTGCACTATTCCAATACCTTCGTAGGTTATCTGTGAAGTGATAATAAAAAGTTTTTTATACAATGGTGAGCGGCGGGGGGAACGGCGGGAAATTTATGACTTTTGAGCTAAAGACGGCGGATATGGTGTGTGTGTGGACGTGTGTGTGTGTGCATAAGCGTGGGATAGGAAATGGGCTTACTCTGAATCCTTGACGGAAAGAGCTGAACCACACTTCCCGTTTTTTACTCTCCGGATGTTTCTCCCAGGGAATGTTTGGCATTCGTGTGGACTGGACGTCGGGATAGATGCACGTCTCACCAGAGTTGGTCAGGTTGCAGAAGGCATAGACTGCATCGTCAGGCATGCCCAAATTCGGGTCAATCCAGTACCAGTCTAAGTGCACAGGAAAAATACGACATTAGTTGTACTTAAATCTCAGTCGGTGAGCCGTGGGTTGAAAATCTCATGAAAAAACAATGTGTTTCCCATACCATCCTTGAAATGTGGATTGCCGTAAAAGAGATCTCTGCAGGTTCTCACCGGATTTTCACGAGTCCCTAAGGGTTTCCTCACCCGCTCCAGCTCAATTCTCAAATTATAAATGTCCGCATACATTTCCTGCAGCTTCGTATTCATCTCCACCCCCTCCTCATCCAACGGACTGTAAAAAAATAGGGGGACTTTATAGTCAACTCTCACACACAAACGTCATTATACTTTCTGGAAGGACGGGGGGAGGGGGGGGAAGGTGGCAGGCAACATCCGCGCCCTTACCTTTTGTCCCCCTTGTCAGCCGTGTCGGTCGTATCCGTTGGCGGAGCCTGCCTCTTTTTCCTTCCTGCTTTAGCCCCCGTCGTGCTCGGCTGAGGCTGGTTCGAGGGGAACAGCAGTTCCGGTGGGAGGAGCGGAAGCTCACCCGGAGGGCCGGGAGCACCAGGCAAACCAGCTGGACCAATTTCACCCTTTATTCCGGCAGGGCCTTCCACACCCTTGGGGCCAGGCGGGCCTTCGGGCCCGGGTGGTCCGGGTGGCCCATCCGAACCCTTCATTCCGGGTGGGCCTGAGTTACCCTGGACAGTGGTAAATTGTGGTTAGTTGATGTCCAGTATGTTTTAGCATTGTTGAATGAAGTGTCGCTGGTAGAGTGCCTTACAGGTTCCCCTTTTCTCCCTTCAAGACCACGTGGGCCGGTTGAGCCCTTTTCTCCCTTTTCACCGTATTCACCCTTTGGACCCGGTTGACCTATACTTCCAGGATGACCCTTCGGCCCTCGCCGTCCACGATCTCCCTTCATTCCTTTAGGACCGGCGTCACCAACCTTTCCGGGAGGACCGTTTGAACCAGGCGCGCCTGGTGGACCGACATCACCCTACCACCAGTAGTACCATGTGAGTCAAATTTATGGATTTGCGGAATACGAAAATATAGGTATAAATATTAAATGAAAA
>WJFA01002307.1:0-16538 GCA_009870155.1 Pseudobourletiella spinata | reverse complement strand
ACACACACACACACACACACACACACACACACACACACACACACACACACACACTTACTTACAGAGACACACTTCAGCCACGTAGCCTTTGCTCCAAAAACTGATGAAAAATCAATGCCAGAAAAATCATGGGATTTTACCAGCAAACTATATGGCCCATTTTCTCATGTAATTCCACACACACACACACACATACACATTGCGGTGAGATAATCTACAGGAAAATGCATTTCATTATCACCACGCCTCCCTGCCTGCCTTGATGCTGGCTTGCCTACCCACATGTCCACAGAGGAGCACATGATCTTCTGCGCCGTAGTAATGCCGGAGCAGTCAAGTTGAGTTGCGCAATATATGGGAAACCAAGCGTGGAGAACGAGTCCCTATGCCACAATAATAATTGACTCTCATGTCCCACACTGCTGCTGCTGCTGCTGCTGCTGCTGCTGCTGCTGCGGCTGCTCCACGTCGCAAACTTACAGAGAGAAATTAAATCAGTGATACGTGTAGTGGCGGCGGTCTTAACATTCCCACTCCTGCTCCCGTCATTAGATTTATATTACATGCGCCATTATTACTAACGGCTTGAAGGAAACTAACTAAAAGCTTTACACATGCTCACAGATTGGGCCCGGCTGGATACTCGCTGGTGCGGGAGTTGTGGGGGTTAGTGAGTCCACTCACTCACTCACTCACTCGCTCACTCACTCTCATAGCTTAAAATTCCCAGTCATAGCATAGCGAGCAAGCACGGGAGTGACAATGGCCTAAAATATATGGGACAAAGGATGAAAGATTATGCACGCATCCATTGAAAAGCCATACATTGATGCTCCTCCGCCTGCCCATAGAACGACGTGGGCCGACGATGGGGAACATGGGCAGGAACAATAATAACGAATGGACTTGATCATTCCTTCATTCTTGTTGTTGATGCTGCTGCTGTTGTTGTTCTTGTATGGTTTTCCGTCTCGTTCCTATGCACTTTGTCTTGGATAGACTCTGCTGGAAGCTCCGGACTGGACACACCGCTGCTGGACATCGTCCATACGGACGTCAAGGCGGGGTCTTTACTCCCTCTGACTGAGTGCATAGGCTATAAATCTGCTCTATGATCACTTCTCCAGTCCTGACCAGGAAAACGTGCACGGCGTGCATATGGGCTCTAGTGTGGGGAAATCGCCGTCTGTCCAACACATGTAATCATGTATGCACACACAACACATTGTGACTGTTCAAGGGGAGCGTCCTCCAAAAGGCCGAGTTCATCCATGTGGCCAGCTTGAAAACAAGGTCACGTCATTCCCGCCACAAAACCTTTCCGCAGCAGTTGAGCTCACTCTCTCACAGTGTGGAGCCTTACTTGTTTTGATCCACCAGATTTTTATAGGCCAACCATTACGATAAATTATCAACTTATTCTTCTGTAATGGTATAATTTGTAATGTGTATTATTATGCAAGGTTATTCGAATATCTTAAATGAACGTGGATATTTATTGAAAAAATTGAGCGGTAAATATTTAAATTTGATTGAAATTTGATAGGTTTAACTTGCTGTTCAAAGAAAAAGTAATTGGGCATGTGAAATTATGGCTATGTTCCCGCCGAAGTTGCCGCCGTCACCCGGGCGAAGCAATCATCACTTTCGAGGCAGAATCAAAGTTTGTTTTGCCTGTCTGTCAGTCGCTCCGCGGGTGCTATCATTGTTGAAATTATAATGATGAGAAGGATAGGAATTAATGGACTCCGTCCGATCCAAAGATGAAAATTGCTTTGGCATTCAAGCCAAAGCGCACTTAGCCAGACGATACAAATGTTCCACAGTGGACCTCGCTATAGCGGTCATGCGAGGTACGAATTAATGGACTCTGATCCAAAGATGAAAATTGCTTTGGCATTCAAGCCAAAGCGCACTTATCCAGACGCTACTACAAATGTTCCACAGTGGACCTCGCTATAGCGGCCATGCGCGTCACGATCTCTAGAGTGTCATTGCAGAGTGAATGGCTCGGACTCAAACGTTGTACAATTTACACGTTTTTATCTTTGAGATCAACTCATATTAAATTACTAGTGTAACAAACAATAGTTATTGTTTCTCTGAACGGCCATTATAAAGGGAGACAGTTAAACGGACGACCGCTGTGCAGAGGTTCAACTCGACTGTGATTAAATTACACCCTCAATTCATAATTTCATCATTTGGAGGGCCTCGCGAGGGAATGAAGCTGTCTCTGCGTGGCTGGCAGAGTCAAGTGCAAGCCTATGGATCGGGATGACGGGAGGGAACATCATGTGGAATTGATATGAAATCGTGTGAGCACACCCGCAATCACCATGGAAATCATCTTCGCTCCCCAAACCTGATCCCAGCGTCGACTCCAACGTCTTTTGTGTTGTTTGCTGTAATAATAATCATGATATAAAAGGTAGGAATTTATATGACAAGATCCTGGGGATGATAAGGGGAAAAACCAAGGTACAGAATCAGTAATCCGACGCGCAGCGCCAGCAATACACACACACACAGACACACACACACACACAAACACACACACACACACACACACACACACACACACACACACACACACACACACACACACACACACATGCTCACACTATCTCTCACCATAGACACACACACACACACAAACACACACACACACACACACACACACACACACACACACACACACACACACACACACACACATGCTCACACTATCTCTCACCACCCCGTTCAAAAGTCTCCCGCGTGCTGCCGATTAACCGAATATTCCCTCGTTGCGTGCGAGCATAGACGGGGGAATTAAATGTGAGTCGAATGTGGGGAGTTGGACCGTGCGCCGCCGCTGGTCGCTGCTGCTATCACACATAATTTCCTTACCGTATGAAACCAACAATATTCGAGAAGCCATGTCGACCCCAAAAAGAAATATAATAATTTTGAAAAGTGACAGTTTTGTATTAGGAGCAGCAGTAGTTAGTACATAGGCTCAAATGCAAGGCAAGGATCAAATTTCTGATGTAATAATCTGTCCGCGCTGGTCCTTTGTATGTATGTGTGTACTTTTCTACACACTTTCGTATGTAACCCCGATGCATGATTTCCTCCTCCTGCGGTTTCCAAAGCGTGTCGCCTAATGCGCTGAGAGAGTGGGCTTAATTGAGTCCTAGGAAATAGCCCTGGTTTTGTATACCTCATGTTGTTGTGGCTGACGATTGTGGGGCGCGGGATGTAATAGCGTGTGAGGATATTGGGCGCACCGTCGTGTGAGAAGGCGGCGGTGGTGGTGGTGGTGGTGGTGGTGGAAGTGCAACTTGGTACAACGACTGGTATGAGCAGGAGCTGTTGCACTTAATTTAAATTTAACCCCTTTTATTATTAATCCATTTGGGATTAAAAATTGGCCGAATTTGGTGGATGTGTAACAGGCTGCGATATCAGCAGCTGGGATCCGTGTGGCTGAATGAGAGGGAAAAAGAGAGGCACAGAGGCACATGGGCATGTATAGATGCTCAGCCCAGATATATGATGAAAAAAAAAGTTCCCTCATGTCAGCTCCCTGTCATATATGCTGTGTAGTATACGTACGTTACGCTCTAACGGGGTGTCAAGTGCCGCGCCATGACGACGGACGTAGTAGCTTGTACAACAGGGGGACTTTGTGCGGCAATGGGGATTGGGTAAAAACGCACACGTATATAATATAACATACACCTGATGAGATTACCGCCACCGCTGCCGCAGCATATTTTGCGCACAGGCTCGTATGGTATTGTAAGAGTGGCCGACGGCGCATTCCATTCTATATACCATGTAGTGTTTTGTGTGCGTGTAGTACAGATCTATGCTTACTTTTTCTGACAGAAACCCTGATTAGTAATTATTGTTATGTGTGTGTGTGTGTGTGTATGCGTGTGTATCGTTGAGGTGAGCACCGTGTGTTCTGCTCTTGTGCAAATCTCGTACGAATTTACTCATACACTTACAGGAGGGCAGGGGAATGGGAAAAATGCGGACGCAAAGGGGAACAAAGGAAAAACGTCCTGCGTTGTTCTCTGCGCTCTCTTGAGCCTGCCGTCGTCGTATGTGTGTGTGTGTGTGTGTGTGTACAAGACGACGACGACGGAGTTTGACCGTGGTGTACACTGGTGATTGGTGTTGATTGTTGGTCACCAATTTGTATCCGTATGGGGTTGAGGGAGATTCATTGCGTGGATATAAAAGTCTTGGTAATTGTAGCCATCGTCACACAGTTCGAGTTAGGACTTGCAAGTGGAAATTTCAAAAAATCCCCTTTGTCTCAACAACAATAACACAAAACCCTTCAACCATCAACATGGTCGGACAAGTAAGTGGGATTTTCCTGTGGATTTTCTGACGGGGGAACTTGAATTTTTTGACGGGGCGTTTTGGGATTTATAACGGGGTGACTTGAGATTTACCGGGACGTTAGTGGGATTTATAACGGGGTGACTTGAGATTTACCGGGACGTTAGTGGGATTTATAACGGGGTGACTTGAGAATTACCGGAACACTACCGGAATTTCCAACGGGGCAAGTGGAGATTTACCGGAACTTTAGTGGGATTCTAACGGGGTAACTTGAGAATTACCGGAACACTAGCGGGATTTCCAACGGGGTGACTTGAGATTTACCGGGGCGTTGGTGGGATTTATAACGGGGTGACTTGAGAATTACCGGAACACTACCGGAATTTCCAACGGGGCAAGTGGAGATTTACCGGAAATTTAGTGGGATTTTAATGGGGTGACTTGAGATTTACCGGAAAATTAGTGGGCTTTATAATGGGGTAACTTGAGATTTACTGAAAAATAACTGGAAATCCTAACGGGTTATCCACGGGTTCACCAGAATGCTGGTTTCTTATACAGAATTCAAAATCATTCCGGCACTCACTTAAAAATCGTCAAAGGCAGCATGGGTTTCTCATAATTTTTGAATTGAAGCGGGCTTTGATAAAATAGGAAAACTTTCCCCACTTTTGTACCCCACCCCAGAAACCTTCGTAGAAGTTGAAATTTCCCTAAATTGAGTGTTTATTTTCCAGACTTTGGCTGCTCTCGTTGGAGTTCTCTCCATCGCCTCCACCCTTGCCGGCGTGGCTCATGCTCCCGTTGATTACTATGTAAGTGGGATTAAAAACCTTGGCCGGCACTTAGACACGCACTCAGTCAGGTTCAAAGAGCTGTGAGATTAGTATCTGTGTGTGTGTCTGCGTGTGCGTACGATTGTGACCAGGACCGGAACGAGCGATGGCGCAAGGGATGCGTGCCATTGTTAGCATACTACTCATGGGCTCAAACTGACTCAACGTTCTCCCTTATGCGCAGGCTTACCCAAGGTACAGCTACAACTACGGAGTGAAGGATGCCGTGACCGGGGATGTCAAGTCCGCCGCGGAGACCCGAGATGGCGGTGTTGTCAAGGGACACTACTCCCTCGTCCAACCCGACGGTGTTCTCAGAACTGTCAACTACGTCGCCGACCCCGTCCACGGATTCCAAGTATGAATTTACCTCTATTGCTATTTGACTCTTGCGAGTCCTCTTACGGACATTTCCCTCGTCACAATGGCCTGTCCTTAATGTGAGCTAATTCCCAATGTCTTTTCCAGGCTGAGGTTGTCAACTCTGCCCCTGCCGTCCACGCCGTGGCCAAGAAGATCGTTGCCCCAGTTGCTCCAGTCATCGCTGCCGCTCCCGTCCTCGCTCACGGACACGGCTACGGCTACGCTCATGCTGCTGCCCCTGCCGTCGCCTATGCCGCCAACACCGGTCCCATCGTCGGACACGGCTATGGCCACGGCCACGGTCTCGGTTTGGGATATGGTGCTTACTAAACCACACACTGTATGTTGACTTAATAAATTTCCGCGAAACTTTCCCCTGTGATCACGATGAGAACGACGATGATGATGATGATGTAAAAAATACTATTTTATACGCTATATACTTTTGTAATAAACTCTGACGAGGTTGTGAAGCAATGTAACAACTTGGTTTTCCGCTGTCTGTCTCACCATCAATGCACTGACTGCGAGCTTTAGAGGAGGAAAAGTACGGCGGCCAACGGGCCAAAGGGTAACAATTACAATTAGAATTTATTGGAAGACATAAAATTAAAGTAGTGAAACCATGTTGCCGGCTCTACCACATGCTAGATGCAGGCTGGCATGTGGAGCACTCTCAAATGATTTCCCTCCCCAAATCCCAAAGTTGGCCCGGAGAGAATGTGATCTCGTTGGGGAAGACGCCGTCGAATTCGTCCCACTCCACGACCAGCGTCGTGTCCCGATTCTCCAGAATCCAAAACGGGTGGTTGGCCCACTCCGGAGTGTACGGGATGAGTTTCCAGTGGAACCGCGGATTGAAACGGGACTCCTCAATCCCGGCCACGCCGAGGACAAACTTGGCCAGCAGCGGGGACTCCTCACTCTTGGTCACCACCATGCCGAGGGCAAAGTCCGCCTGGGACGAGCGGATGATGAAGTAGCAGCCGTCGGTGACGGGGATGAGGCGCCAACTTTGGAAGACTCGTGAGAGCGGTTTGTTCGTCAGCCCAAAGTGGAGGTTGCTCCGGTCAAAGTAGAGATTTTTAAATTCTTCCCGCTCCGTCCGCACCTCAAAGTGAACTTCCTCCTGACCTTCGAAGAAGCTGGAATAGATTTGGATGAGGGCGGGGTGCTGGCTCACAATGTAGTCAAACTGAGGTTTCCCATAGAGCTCACAGGCCAGGTTGAGCGTGTCATGCCGGCCGTAGCTGTCCGTGGCGGCGAGGATGATTTTTTCCGTGAGTCGCTCGTAGGCGAGGGCTTGAGATTTTGGCGGGAGAGTCTTCACGAATCGGATGACAGAGTCCAGGGAATCCTTGGGGTAGATGCTGTCGATGAGTGCGAGGATATCCTGCGGATTCTCATCGCTCAGCCCGAGCGGTGGTGAAGATGTGGGGAAACTCACCTCTTCCGTTTTCACCGTTGGGAGAGGCTCAAACGCCTCAGGGCGGATGATCTTTGGAGGGCCGAGGAGGAGTGTGATATCGTCGCCGTTGTCAAAATTAGTGGAATTTTCCTTTGGAACGTCATCCATGGGTACTAGTGGGGACTCGTTGACGAGATCCCTCAGGTTTCTTTCAAGGGCCGTCAGAGCTGGAAGAATGTTCTTTACGTCACGGAGGATTGTCGTAAGCCTACCTTGGTAGTCCTCCACAGGAAGTGTGGGTAATGACGTGGCTGCCGGCGGTAGTGTTGGACGTTCCAGCTGGACTACAGGTTCAACGGTGGTAGTTGGTTGAGCCCATGTTGGCTTCACTTCCCTCAAAATTTCCCGCACAAGTGACGTCACGGATTGTTCGGGGTTACGTAGGGCGAAGGGAGGGGGTATGGGCTTAAATGTTCCATCTTCATAGGTGCTTGTGGGTTCTGGTCTTACTGGTTCCAACACGTTCAACTTTTCAGTCACATCCGGAACGTCGCCTTCTCTTGTTAAAATCCAGGGACTGGAGGAGGATACGGTGGATATGATGGCAAAGAGCAGCGTCAGGTGGATCATTTTAGATTTTGACGGAGCGGAATCGAGGTAGTATTGAGAGTCTGTAGGCGTTGACAAGACTGCTGGAAGGAATGGTCGACGCATGGTTTCCTATTGCTCTTATCTATAAGGGACCTTTGAGACCTCATTAGTATTTATTGACATACTTTATTTTCCGTATAGTTTGATTCAGTACTGATACAATAATTCTGTGTCTGACTTCTCAGGGATTAATTGAGCTGAACTGTGGTAATTCCAATGCACTAATAGCTGTGTAGGAATCCGTACTACTGTTGCATTCAAACCATGCTCATCGCTGGCTCGATGTGGCCGTGAATAAACCGTCATTATGAGTGCAATTTAAAGTTCAATGGAGCGGGAAAAAATCCAGCTGCTCATTTTTACTTTGCGTAGCATTGGAAAGTCTCCGTTATTTTGACTGTGAGATCCGCGAGACTACAGAAATTTTACCTGAAATCCTTTGTAATTTTTTTCCGATTCTTACTTTTTTCTGCTAATTTTTCCCAGTTGTGGAACTAAATAAAATAAATATAAATAAAGTATAATAAATACAATAAATATAATAAATATAATAAATATAATAAATATAATAAATACAATAAATATAATAAATATAATAAATATAATAAATATAATAAATATAATAAATATAATAAATATAATAAATATAATAAATATAATAAATATAATAAATATAATAAATATAATAAATATAATAAATACAATAAATATAACAAATGCAATATAAATAGAAAACTGGCTACAATTATCATATGCCAAAACTATTTAGACAGCTATGTGTACATGTTTGCTATCCGATCCATACAAGATCGGCACGAGTGAGCTTAGACGGTTTGCAGGAAAGCTAATAATGCGTCTAATCCATCAGAAGTAGCCCAAGGACATTACGCAGGACGTAATCGACGTAAACGGGGGTGGCGGTCCGTTCGAACAAATGAAAATTTCCCACCTGGATCCCCAGGTGAGGTATCGACTTGACTTGTTGCCTCATGTAAAACCTGAACCCCGTTGAGAACCCATGGTTGGCTTCAATCCAGAGCAACATGGACTTTTTCGTCAGGTTGACCATTTCAGGTATTGCAAACGCCCTCTCGTACATGATTGAGTAAAACAGTGAGATGACCACGAATATGATACAGTTCATCGTCCCAAGGACGGGGTCGGCGGAGAAGTGGGCAATCATGAAGTACCCATGCAGCGTGGACATTATGATGCAGTAAATTTTGAAGGATAATGTGATGTATCGGTTGACTGTGTTGAACCAACGGACGATGATTTGGATGACTCGGAGTTTTCTATAACTTCTCTCCGCTTCTTCCTGTGTGCATCTTCCACTTTGAAAGAAAGATTATTAGGAAAATAATTACAGGCTTTTATAATACTTTGTACACATCAATAGCTTCATAATACCACTATCGTCAATCCTGCTGAGGAGGTTTTTCGTGATACTCACCTTAAGAAAAGTTTCCTGAGCATGAGCAGATCCACATTTATTTTCTCGAAAAACAGTATCTGAATATTTAAGGCGAAGACTCCAGACAAGAAGAGATGCAACATGAAGAGAGCTTCCTCCGTTAAGAGTACGTAGAACCAAAATGGAGTCTTATACTCTGGTGGTAGCGATGCATAGAGGAGGAACCCCAGTGATCGATCATACGAAAATATCAGTAAGGCCAAAATAATTACAAAAAGACTAATCCATAGCATGGTGACTGCTAGGAATTCTTGTCTTGTCCTAGCCCGCCTCCCAACGGTTTTGCTTTGAGCTTGCGTCTCTGCACATTTCATTCATGTCAAAATTCAGAGTTATTCCAAATTTACACCTCATTATGAGACTCACCCATGTTTG
Organism: Pseudobourletiella spinata; assembly: GCA_009870155.1. Taxonomy (NCBI): domain Eukaryota; kingdom Metazoa; phylum Arthropoda; class Collembola; order Symphypleona; family Bourletiellidae; genus Pseudobourletiella; species Pseudobourletiella spinata. Next base: position 7,087 of record WJFA01002307.1, on the reverse strand, counting down.
CGAAAAGTTGATTGAATATACCGATGAACTCCTGCGGCGAGATCATGTAACATAGGGCATACCAGCCGCAGGAAATGATGGGCATGGTGGCAACATCCACATGCAATAGCAATTGGTGTGGGACGGCTTCCACTCCGGAGAATAGGACGGTGTTTACAAGGGTACCGTTGATATACAGCGCATGAAGGATCACCAGTGCGAAAGTTATTTGGGAAATCCGTTTCCTCCATGGATGCTGTTGCAGTCGCAGGGTTCCCTTCTTGATGTCCACCTCTAGCGGTAGAATATTGAGAGCACCAAGGGCTCTGAGCAGATAGAGGTTGTAGCAGAAGTCACTTCTTGATATCATTTCGTGTGGGGCACTTTTTTTTATTTAATTTTTACCAAAATCTGTCTACTTCGAAAATACTGATTGTTCCGCCGTAAAGGATGACTACTACTGCGTTGGCTCATGAACCACCTACTCGTCCCGACAGCGGTCCTGACACTGCAGACTTTTGTGCTATAATCTTGAATCAAACGAAGTATGTCCCTCTAGCGGTATAAAAATGGTTTATGTCCCACACCAATGCGCGCCAGTTTCAATTTAGAATTTCCAGTTCCAAGCTTATCGTATCGTTTGCAATCGCCAGTATTTTGTCACATTATGTTGCAGTAACTAGTCGTTCTAAAATTGAAATCACGTAAATAGTGGTTAATTCTTTGAAATTTATTAACTATGTGTAATCAAGCGCAACAATATTTTATGTCTCAAACAGTTTGCGTTGTTCAAACTACAACATTTTTCCAATTTTACTTCTGAGCTCCAAATAATTTTCAAAGTTTTCGGGAGGTGAATCTTAAGGCAGTTAAAGCATAAAGAAGAAATCAAGAAAAATCCAGGCTTAGGAGAGAAAATGTGAGCACAAATTTATATTTACAATTGTCTTACCTTCGTCACTCCGAAGAAGTTTGATCTTACCGAATTCCGATTCGCTATTAATCACTTCCGTAGGCAGGAATTTGTTACCATCACTCGTATAATTACAAGGTTCAAGGTGGAGGCGGTGACGGAAGTTCATAGTTAACAGGTACGTTTAAACCGCCTTGGAAGTATAGTTGTTGTAAAATAAGTAATCAATGGATCGATCGTTCAAATGATAGTTCTTGAAATAATCTCATGTTGATCGCACGGTCGTTGTTCTTTACAGTCTGACCAATAGCTTCGATCCTTGCTGAGGTTATTGTGGGTGGAAAAGGAAAAAGTGTAGTATTGCAGCCTTGGCTAAGTTTCCTGGAGTCGATTTTTCAGATCAGATGTTGTCCACTGTGATGTTGATGGATCGGACGCACTCGAGATTATCACACCGGTGACGATTCCAATGATGAAATTTCCGAATCTGATGACGATTGTGTTGTTGCTATCACAGCTTACAAATTCAGAATCCTTCAGTCTTTTATGTACGATGTTTCAGAATGATATGCTCTATTTGTTTTTAGAATAAAACCACTTGCTTAAAAGCCAATTGCTTGGGAAATTGGCGGGCTACACAGGAGGGGTCATGGCATAGTGGTGGGTTTCGTTGAGGCTGTACTGAACCGAACATTTGATGCGCCGGTTCCATATCGAGTACGAAATATTTATGCATTCGGTGTTTCGTTCCCCGAATTTGAAATACAAATAATGCATGTAAATAATGTATCATACCAAAACTAATGGAGTTATAATTGCATAAAAATTCATCCCAAAATATATTTTTTGGATTATAGGCAATGGGCCATCGTAGGACATTAAGCGATTTAAAATCTGGAACCACTGCCAGGATAATAAAGTGCAGCATTATCCACGCTAAATATACTTTCACGGCGGGAAGCCGGGGATTTGAAAATAGTTGCCTCCAACTCTGCCGCACTGAGCGACGTGGTTGCTACCGGATACGTATTGTGAAAGCGAGAGTAGTCTATGGCCCGCTCCCCGTCGGACAGCACAGTATTGGCGGTGAGCTCCTCGAAGCGGTGGCCCCACAAAATCTCCGATGGCAAGTAGGAAGTTCGGGCCTGAACCACCAATCCCGTTGCCTCCGCCGTTCCTTCCAGCACCACAATCACTTCGAAGCTGTCATTTTGTGAGTCAAGGTCGCCGGGATGGAGGTGGAACAGCGGGCTGAACTCATCGATCGTGTGAACCACTGTGCTCGGCCAAAATAGTAGGATCCTCCCTGCGTTGTTCCCGCTCCCATTTATCTGTTGGGATCAGAGAAATTTGAACTGGATGAATAGCCCTTCTTAGGATCATAATCGCGCAAATACGCACGTGTAGCTCCTCCTGGTGATGACTGATAACTTCTCCCTCCAGCGTCACGCGCCTGCCAACGAGCTGAGCCCGAATTTGTGTTTGAAGGAGTGGCAGGGCCGTTCTGAGATCTCCGACGCGAAACATGAAACAGAGTTTTCCATCCCTTTGGCATATGACGGCACGGCGGGAGAAAGCGATCGTCGCACTCCGCCGCTTCGTCTGAGTCATTCGAACAAAGACCAGGCCGGCCATCATCCCCTCCAGGATTGTGCCCACGATGGACTGGATGCAGAAGAGAAATATGGCCGGAGGGCAACTGTCACCCAGTTGGTAAAATCCGTAGCCAGTCGTGTGCTGGGTCTCCACGGAGAAGAGGAACACGCTGGCAAAGTTATCGATGCCAGATATGCATGGCCTCCAATCTGGATCCCCGTAGTGGTCCAAGTCGTCATGTAGGAAGAGTATTGAGTACCATAGTGTGGCAAAAACTGTGAACCCAACAGGTTTATAGGTCAGAACTGGTGAAAATGCGGTGGTCAAACAAATGAGTTAAAAACAGATGAACAGGTTGGATAGTGCTGGAAATTTTAGACTCGACTCACCTAACCAAGACCCAAAGTATACTCCGAAGAATAGTAACAAAGCCCATTGCCACCTGATTTCTAGCAATGTAGTGAAAATATCTTGCCACAATTTCCGCTTTTGCAACCCCACGTTATGAGTGGCAAATCTGCAGACGCCATCCTTGCTCACGCATCTGTGCGGTGGAACAAAAAGTTATAAATTTTCCGTTTTCATTTAGCACTTTGCTGAATTTTTGTGACTTAAAAAATCTACTTGTGTTACTTGCAATCTAGTCGTACCCTAATACAATCGTAATAGCCGCTTAAATGTGCACCATAGAATTGCAAGCTCGTGTTTGTTGAAACCAACACAGGAATATCATAGAAAATGAAACTCATTGTTTCCAATGGGTTACAGTTAATTAGCCGGAGCAGCCGCAGGCTCTCACGAAGATTTTTTAAGACCGGTTTGCGAATTTCAGTGAAAACGAGTTGTACCTTCTCTGTGTTCGACGAAACTTCACATGGCCCTGCTCACCAGGCATCGAACTTGGTGATTTCCCGTTGGAAGAAGAGCCAGTTAGGGTAATAACAGACTCCCGCCGTCCAGTTTCTTGAAACACTTGAGTAAAGTTCATTCTTGACCTTTCCCAAAAATTAATAATACTGGAGTTACAGTAAAGATGTCGTGCAGTAATGCCCTCTCCCACCTTATTGTCAAGTGTATGCAGTAGGTATTTCGTGATTCACTGAATCTATCGACGTTCATGGTGTTGTGGAGATTGGCCTTTCCCAAGACAACAAACCTTGAAGATGATGGGAGATGAGACGAACTTCGAAATGGCACACAACAGTTCCCAGAATTACTCTGCCATAATTAAAGTATTTGACGTTCTGTCTTCTGTCATCCTGTTCCCTGCAGTTTATAGAGAACGTAAGTGCGGGCACTGGCATTTTTGTTAATTATGGGCGTCATAATGTTAATTCTATGCAAGAAATGGGAGCTACGGGTACTTCTGCCATGGGATAATTATACCAACGTAAGCAATTGAAAAATTCTATGCTAATTCAAAAAAGGTGCAGTAGTAGATGTTTCAAGAAACTCACAGTGCCCTTCCAAAGTTTATGAGTACGTCATTCATGCAATAAGAGTAAAAATGGTGGTATCATCAGTAGGACATAAAAATATTCCCCATACGTCACGTGTGAGATCACCTGCAGCATCTTTAGACTCATCTGAGAGGTTATCAAAGTCTTACATTTAAAACAGGTGGAGAAGCTTACTGACAACAGTTCCAAGTTTGCGGACTGCGGTTATATTTTTCCCCGTAGTAAACCTACTGTAAGACTTGCTTAAACACAGTTTCTTGGTGTTCACTCTCGGAGTTTGTAACTATCACACATTTGGTCTTTGGTGTCAGAGGATTTCTTTACAGAATAACCTTATTTAGTTGGCTAAAAATAAACTAAAGATATAACTGTCAACTCTAGCATTTTAAGGCGAATAATGCCTTGATAAAATGTGATGTTAAATGATACCTGCTAGAGTTCCACATTTTGACAAACGTAACTACTATTTTTATGCAGCAAATTCCAAGAGTTATGCCCAATAGGATCAATGATGAATAAATGTTTTCAGACAACGTGCACACTTTGAATGACACTGATGTTGACGTACTCATATGTCTATACCCGTTGTACTTGCCTCACGGACCAGTTTTTTACCGGTGACGTAAATTATAAAAAAGAAGTGTTTCTGGCTGACTGCCTTTAATTACTAAAATGTGTGGAACACCATCATCGTGTACTTGACAGTGTTTCTGTACATTCAGCTTTCCTACTGTAAACTGCAGATAGCAACATTTGCATTTTTAATTACCATAGTTGCAATAATTGCAACTCCAACCATGCATGAAGAGTAAAATGCCTTGCGGCTGAACAAACTTTACCCTCATAGATGTCTAGAAAGAGTGACGGTGAGTATAAGCCATGCGGGTTGTTGTGGTATTAGTTTGTAGAAAACCAATACTGAAAATGATTTTGAGTGGTGCATTTGAGCAATTTGCGCGGTAAAAACAATAAACTGCTGGGGTTGTCGACGTCTGGTTTCGATCCAGAAAAAAGTGGAAGTAGTCAGTATCACAGTGAGTTAATCGCCTTTGTGCAGTATAACCTACTGTCTATGGGGGATCAAACCAAGATTTGTAAAATTTGAAAAACACCAAAGGGGGGACCTTTGGGAGCAAAATTTTCTCATGGGAAATCCCACGTTAATTTTCCCCAAAACCAATCTCGATGAAACTTCAAATATGAATAATTTGGAAACTAGGCCGAAGTTGGCCGAACGGCTTTAGGGTAAAGGTATGCTAGGGTAGGGAAACATGTCCTACAAATCTTGGTTCGTTCCGCCATAGACAGTAGGGTAACCCTCTTGTTTAGTTTAGTCGTTACTTTTCGTTCTCGCTGAGCATTTCTAGAAATAATTATTCCCCCGATAGACTTTGCGGGTGCGGTATTTAAACTTATAAGTTAAAAGAATGAGGTCACTGAATTTGGAAGTTTAGCACTGAAGTTCCACGCTTGCAAAACGAAAACAGCTTGCAATTTTGCTTCCTCACATTATACGATGTGATTCTATCATTGCTGGTATTGGATGTAGAAGAAGTGGCTTAAAAGTTGTGTTAAATGAATTTTATCTTAATGGAAAATTTATCAAGAAAACTCTATTTTGTTTAGCTATTTGTGCAAATAGTGCTTTTTACATCTACTTAGTACACCTACCCTACAGTAAGAACCAATGTGGTCACTTGTGACTACACAACTACGTTTCACACAATTTCCCAGAAGCTAATTAGAATTACTTATTTATTTACTCGTTTGACTATCTCAGGAATCGAAGATGAGGATTTTCATATTTCGTCGGAGTTTCCGGAATTTACGGTCTGCGTTCTGTTCAGACAACATTTCAGCTTGTAAACTTGCCAAATCGAAACACTGAGCACTTTACCAACTTCCTGTGAATGAAGTTTCTATAACCAGGAAAATTCTGCAACTAATTGTGCAACACAGTGAAATCAGTGAAGCCCGGTCCAGATTCAAAACTTTTATTCGGCATTCTCTCTTTTGTAGTTCAAAATAGAGTTGTATAGTTAGAACTAACCCAATTGTGGAACTATAGTTCCACAATTAGTTTATTAGTACAATTAGTCCACCGGAACTAACTAGAGTTAGAATTAAATAGAACTAAGGCTGGCTTCATACATACGGAACTAACATGGAACTAGAACCAATAGGTAGAGATACCGAGTTGGAACTAGAATCAACAGAAGGCGAATTCTGTCAAACGGTTCACTAATTAGAATCAAGGGGTCTACGGACAAGAACTAATCAGAATCATCAGTTCTGATTAGTTCCACACTACTCACGCTCCATCTACCAGCGAAATTATGCCCCATATATGCTGTATGTATTTTTTACCACCATTATATTTATCACACGTGGTAAATATATACTTAATAATGACATGCCGATGGCAGCGCCCATGTAATACATGTAAGCTTCATGTAGGGCGACGGGTAATTGATCTTCATTAAAGCATGACACTTGCCAGTATCACTGTCACTAGTACTATGAAAATAGGGTTATTTCATACGAAAATGACATGGTTTGTGCATTATGGTTATGGATTTTCGAATCTTTCCCAAAATATGACTGTATCATGGAGTAATTGACATTCCGCAACGTAGTTCAGGTGACCGCCCATTCTGGCGGGAAATATGAAATTTGTCATGTTGCGATGGGGAAAAATACATAACTCACGAACCCCTCAACCAATTTGAGTCATATTTGTTTTAAAAGCTGCAGAATTAAATTCTCTAGGGTCTTTTTCAGGGTTTTGTGAAGCATATCATGGATTTCTCAAAATTTCAAACCAAAGGTTGGAAAATTCCTAAATAAAATTCACATTAGTTCAGAATTTCCAAATTGCTTAACTTCTCTTTAAAATTTTGAAAGAAGTATGTCAGTTACGCCAAAACCCTGGAAGGGGGTCCTAGAGAATTTAATTCCCTCTCTTCTGAAACAGACACGACTCACATCGTTCAACGGGTCAGTGAGTTATGCACTTTTCGCTGAGGGACTTTGGAAGCGTTCGTACTTCAAATTTATAGTGAGTAACTTCAGGAGGTTTCGACCAAAGTGTGACGACTAGTCTTGGATTTTGACAACTTTGGTACCAAACGATTCCTCT
>WJFA01002306.1:0-16541 GCA_009870155.1 Pseudobourletiella spinata | reverse complement strand
CTTTCGTGGGAAAAAAAACCGCACGGCATGTGACGACGACGCCGTATTCTATTCCCGGTCTACTGAGGATTTCCAAATGAACTTTTCAAGTAGTTTTAGCTCCACCAAACTTTGCAGCTAGAATTCCCAAGTTCTCACTTTTGGCCAAAGGGTAAAAAAAAAATCCACTAAAGTTTCCTCTTCCCGCATATTTGACGTCATAGAGTCTATATTATTTGTGCCTATGTTCAAGAGTCTATTGGTCTTACTCGTGAATCCAAATGGTATAGCTACTGACAGCGTTCGATAAGTCCAATAACCCTCAAAACTATTGGAAATGAGTCTCATCCAATTTTCATAAAATCCTCGTGCTCACTCCCTCCCCGTAATAATAAAAGTGGAGCGGGTTGGCGCTGGTTAGTGGGATGGGACATTCCGGAAGGGAATGCCTCCCTAGTGAACTCCCCCTTCTCCCACCTCAATCACATCCCCCCCCGAGCGTGTTTCCCATATCAAGTCTCATGACCCCAGAGGGGGCAAACACCCCCCAGAATTATGACTACTATACTACGGAGCTTCCGTGTCCGGAGGAGGATGTAGGCTCGGCAACATGGCTTTTTCCTTTGTACTTTTGGCAAGTCATAAAATTTTTATCAGGGAGCAACTATATATATATACTATATATGGCAGTCCGGACAGGTCCGAGTTTTCCCCAGGTTATTTTACATCAAAAGGTGGGGTGGGCAATAAAAGGCGCGAATGCTGGCTATTATGGGATCCATCCGAGCCGTACGTGAGAATTGTCCTGTGCTCTTTGTCGGCAGGTCATATACGACTGCTCCTTCCTCTACGGCTGCTGCCGATTTCCACCCTGTCTGTAGCCGGTTGAGGAAATGGCACCGAGAAATTCGTAGATAGCACACACCGGAGGATCGTAAAGGGATGATGGGTGAGTTGCTTTCATTGTCTTCCCTGAACTTCCAGTGAACTGAAAAACAATCACGTGAGATATGGAAGGACATTTTAGTACTATTCTGTAGTGTCAAATCTTGTGCGTATATTTTGACTCAAAGCGTCAACTGGTTTTTCCTGTGGATCCTCATGCCGTTAAATTAGCTTCCATATGTAAAATTTCCGGAATAAATACCAAGGTGGAAATGCATAGAATGGTTTACTCATGACTGCTTGCATTGAGTTAAACTGCAGACCACCACTAGGGTTCAGGCTTCACTCCTGTGTGTTGCCAAAGAGGCCTATAGACCTGGCTGCGATATTTCATTATTCCCATCTTCTTCCGTACAGCCCTCCATCCCGGATTCCGGCCTGAAGACCGGGAAAATAATGGGAGACGCCCGTGTTTAAATGGCGAATCTCCGAAGTTCCCGAACAGACACACAGCACAGGAGACATTAATGTGGACGTTGTTGTGGGGATTTATGAGCGAGTGAGGTAGGCTAAGAAGACCACACCAGCCCAATCATTTCCCTCCCCATCATATGAATCACTCAGTGTTTTAATCTGGGAAAACAATAAAAGGAGTAATTAAAAGGCCGGTTGGTGTCTTGTTGTTATTTGCCGGTGCGAATCCCTCAGCCGGGAATCATTGCATAGTGGCCTCCACCTTGCCTTGCCGGCAAAATGAACAGAGCTACACTGTGTGTACTTCCACAGCGGGGATTTCAAATGGTCTGACCTAACTACACCAACTAAATTCCACACACCGTGTGAGATAAATGTATGAGCTCATTAGGACCGTGAGTTATATCCCTGCGGGGGTAAATTATGTGTACTTATAAGACCATTGTGGTCCCCTCCCCGGCCAGGATGAACTGTTGCAAGCAGTGGATTTGGGGCGGAAGTTTGGCTCGTCGAAGCCATTATTCATCTGTAGATTCATGTGAGCTTTTCAGTTCCGCCCGCGGGTAATGACGAGCCGGGTGACAGACAAAAATAAGTGGAACCAACACGGAGACATTTTATGACGGTGATCGCAAACTTTGTGACGCACTTCCGACTCCAGATTTATCGCCTTCAGGTCGTTTTCATGTCATAAATCCATAAGCGGCACGTTGGATCATCCCCTCACTGCCTCAAATGCCGGAGCTCCTCCCCGTGATGAGCGAGGGTTCAGGTGATTATTTCCACAATTTTCTTATTAATAACCCATCCTAAAGCTCAAACTCGCCCGCACTTCCGGGCTTCGTGTACATGGCTTTCATCTCGGTTTTCCTGTGCGACAGTTGGGAGTCGCAACTTATTGTGAACCCAAGACGTGCGAGAAATTTATGAGTTGGATGAAACCTGTATGTGATACGGGCTTTCGACTGGCTGAGGAGCAAGGCGGGAGATTGGGGTACTTAAACCGAGGTATTTCGCTTGGAATATATGGTGACCGTGTGTGTGTGTGTGTGTGTGTGCGTCGTGTGATAAAATAGAGCAGCAGACGTGGACACTTTGAGATAAAAAATGTAGTAATTTCTCCATCTCTAGGCCCGCACTGCTCCTCTCCACCCATCTAATTTTCTACGTGCTCCTCACGTCCTATTTCCCACTCGTCGCACATACACACATGCAAACATACATGGTCGACCTCACGATTCCCTCATGTGACATGTGATGATATAGGATCCCGGACAGTGAAGTCATGGCCATCCAACTTCCACGGGTTTGTCGACGGGTTCACATGTACATGGTCACTTGACCCAGTAATGGTGAACGTACACCTCACAGAAACTTGATAAGCCGGCTGCCGGGTCCCGATCCCGAGCAAGTTGCACACAAGTAGCTGCTGGTAGTTTAATCTTCCACCCTTTTCATGGCAGGATGTTTTATTCATTTACGAATTCTCCGCTCCATGAAGAGGATGGAGCGAGGCGAATGCAGAACAGGGAAATTGAGTGCATGCGTTCAAACTTTTAAAGGGTATCATCTCCGCTCCGTTGCCTCATAACCCCTGCGGCTTTACTTAAACTTCCACTAGCGTGCATTTTATGCAACGAGCATCCTAGTCGTATCTTTAATGTTCCCTCAGGGTATTAGGGTTATTTCAAATGGAAATACCTCTTCCAATTCAACCATCTTTTACAAATAGCCATATATACATCCTGTTGGTTTGGCCAGTTCAGTTTCGAGACTTTTCCACGGGGTTCGTTGAGCACGGTTTCCTTTGACTTCAACTGACGTGTGACCGGTGTGGAAATACTCCAATTTCCAAGTTATGACTTCACTCATATAGAATTGCTCAACTGTAGTGTTGGTGGACACGAAAATGTGGAGAAAACCCGGAGTCAATTAAAATTCACATTTCGGCCACAGGAATTCTTGATTCCCACCAGCCGCGTGGATGATCAAAGTGGAGCTGGAAGGTTACACACGGAATTTCCTCACCGCAATGTGGAGAAAAACCGGAGTCAATTAAAATTCACATTTCGGCCACAGGAATTCTTGATTCCCACCAGCCGCGTGGATGATCAAAGTGGAGCTGGAAGGTTACACACGGAATTTCCCCACCGCAAACTTGATTTCTCAAGAAATTGAGGAGGCAAGAGATGTGAGGAGAAGGACAAATTATGACCTCTCACAGTGGTGACTTGAATGTATGTATATACATCCTTCAAAACATCCTGTCTCCTTCCTCCTTCGAGCATTCCCATAAAACTGGAATTGAATTTCCCGCCAGTCTCCAAGGATTTCATGAAGCCAGACAAACTTCTTTAGAAGTCCCATAAATATGATTTTCACTGGTAATGATACGTCATTCGTTACAGCCGACTCCTCACTCACTCACTCACTCATTNACAGCCGACTCCTCACTCACTCACTCACTCATTCAGTTTCATTACATCTTCGTGTAGTGTGACCTTTACCGACCACACCTACGCAGTTCCTGCTCACATGGAATCGCACAAAATTCCCATTTATACAGGACAAACTTTTAGGTTAATATTTGAACCTCGCGGGAGTCAAGGGTGATGAGCGGTGAAGTGAAAAATGTGGGAAACTATAAGTGACACGTGAATCGAGAAAGTTCCTCGAAATCTACCATGTCAGCTTCCCAGATCATCACAAGGATAACTTCAAACAAACCGGATCTCCTTTACAGATAGCTAACTAACATGTTCGGAGTTGGTTGAGTAGTAAGGAGTAGGATGTTGAAATCCTTGTCAAATTTTGAACTGCTCCAGAAATTCCGTCAGCCCTCATGGTACATTGCCATCTGAGCTGTACAGTGGATGTGAGCATCATCCATTTTCTTAACTATACCAGTAGTGTTGTGGCTCGAAGGGCTTATAGCGGCTAGCACTCAATTTGGAGGGCGGTTGTGAGCGGGGTGGAAATTCATCCTGACAAGTTATGTTCGCGGCACTCAGGGCTGATGAGGAGGCCGGGGAAAGGCTGTAGTAGTGGATAATGTGATACTGGACACTAATTGGACGCGGAGAATACCCGGGTAATTAGTGCCGCATCGGACATGATCGGCCTCCCCCACTCTTCCTCCTTCGAGCCAATTTCCCTCCCAGCCCCGAGCCGTTCCAATTTCATTCCCTCCCGATAAATTGCTGTTCTGCGAAGAGTGGATATGGCTACAATCAATTTGACTTTACTGTACGAGGACATGAAGGTCTGTTAGAAACTGTGCTGCGGTTACGCAGCCCAGGGAAAAGGAAGGGCGGCGAGCGGTGTGAGAATTGCCAACGTGAAAGAACCATCCCCACCGAGAGCTTGTTGCAGTGTACAACTGAGAGTTGTATTATAGTAGCAGGGGTCGTTATTAGGTAGTCATTAAAATCCTCCACCCTCGCCTCCGACTACACATAAAAGCGATTTTCATCTCGCCCGCGACGAGGACCGGCTGCGTACACCAGCCAGCCCGAGGAAAGCTGTTATTGCCACCGCACTGCCGCATACCACGGACGGTCCGAGGAGGATCCGAACACTGTAATAGCAGGTAACAGAGCGAGTCACCCTCGGTTACCCAGAATCACTTGAATCGTTGGAAATTACCTCCGACTCTCACATGGTGAGCGAGCAATTACGAGCAGCGAGCGGCCAGTATTATGAGGGTGACGGGAGTGAAACTGTGAGATGATCTACCTGCTGGCAATGGGATGAGATTATGAGATGAGGAGAACATTTACTCCATGGCTCCACCGCTTTTCTCCGTCCATTCCCGTCTAAATAATACACATCCCAGCTGCGAAAGATGGTTATCATTGGCAATGGTTCCCCAGGCTCCCGACCGGCAAAGTAGTGAAAAATGTACTCGTGTAAGTATTATGATGGTCTTATATCATGCACCATCTGGCTGTATGAGAGTACCTCTGACGTCCTCGTCCCAGCTTTCCCCTCTGCTTTCGGAATTGAAATTACAAATCGTTAGAGACGCCGAGTGTTACGAGAGTGCGGAAAGCTGTTTTTAATTGGCGATTCCAAATCGGTACGATGGATGACGAACACTCGAGGAGTACCATGGTAACCGTAAATTTAATGATCTTCTACAGCTCTCCATCTCCAATCGCCTCATCTCCGTGGTAGCTAATGAGGTCTCACTCGTAAATTCTTGGATCGTTATCAGAAATCCATTACTGATGCGACAAATATTATGCTCTTTTCCTCTCACAAAATGAGTTTTTGAATCTTCGAAAATGCTAAAAGGCTACAGAGATCTTACAGTCAATTTCAGCCATTTCAGGCAAAATATTTTGCATTTTCGTACTCCTTGCCTTCGTTAAGTTAGAAAGTAAACAATTCGCGTTGCTAATGCATCCCTCAGCCCGTTTTTAAGTAATATTTGAGGCCATAAGCAAGCTCAGTGAACCCCATTACTGTTTTGTGTTTCGCGCCTTTACCTATCTTAGAGGGAGTTGACAGCGTTTCTAAGGGTTTCCACAATTTGGCTGCAATTATGGGTGGTGTTGAACGCTGACGGATGTTTTCAATCCAAATCCGGGTTCAACACATCGAAAATGCTGTAATTAATGTTGTAAAAATATTTGAAATTCGTCGTGTGCGGAAAATTTGGCGAAAGTGCGAAAAATGCATTTGTGAAAAAAAGTTTTAATCAGGATTTCGGTTAACCACAGCACGAATATTTTACCTAGCAAAAACACGTGTAAAGTCAAAATAGCTCAAAAATGTAAATTACTCTTCATATCCTCATAATAACCTTCAAAAATAATGTTAGCCCTAACGTTGGTTTGCGTGGTAATTCTCAAAATAAACGAGCTCAACCAAAGTCCTGCCTTCTCAGAGTGCTTTTAACATGCTTGAATGCTTGAAATTGAAAAATGGACGGAAATTTGTTCAGCTATTTAAACCACAACTGTAGAAACCGCCATAACACTAGTGCCGCATCACTCCATGATGTAACGGCACTGGCCTCCCACTGGATTTTCTCATCTCTGTGCTGCTAACCTGAATGTTGTGGAAAATGATTTTAGCCGGAAAAAATGACCAAAATATCATCATCCCATAACCTATCATTCTATCATCTACCCCATCATCAACTCCCAAGCTGGAAACTTTCGATATGATGGAGATAACCCAGTTGGAAGGCGGCTAAATCCAATTGTTTCCCTCCGGCTCGACCAGATATGAGCCTCAAATACTTCCCACAAGACTCTTCCACGTAAATGTAGCCACTTTTCTCATGATGTGAGTGCTCGTGCTGGAGCTAACAAAAATCTATAGCCAAATTGAAATTGCTACCCGCTAGAGTCTATAACTGTACACGTTATAATAACCTATCCGAACGCAACGGCCACTACGATGAACTCCTCGGAGATCACTATAATATGCCGAAGGAGTGCCACAGAAGAAGATCCAAGGCATACCATTCTCGCCACGCACTCAACCTCCACATTCGCACGCCATCCCCTCAATGACTTTGATGGAGGTGATACGGGGGGCGAGATGGGGAAGTGGAGGGAAGAACGGAAAGAAATTCTTCCGAACCACGCGCGGCTTTCATCAAAAGTAAACTTTCCATTACACTTGATATGATGAATTCGACCCAATATTTGTGGTCTTCTCAAGTGTTTTTCTCATCCCATTCTCATCTCCTCCGCCACGACAGGAGCCGTAGCAGTTAGACAGCCAGCCGAAAACTGAACAACGAGAGTAGACAAGGATCTCTCTCTCTCTCTCTCTCTCTCTCTCTCTCGCTCTCAACTGAAATTCTATTGCAATTCTTAATGAAATTTTCTTCCTCCTCCAGCATCATGCTCCATACCGCTTCTTTCCTTGTTCACGTCTGGTCAACAGCCCGTGAGTACCATCAACTTTTTATTGTTATCGTGCGGATGATGCCTCCGAGGCTTTTTCGCGCTTTCCCCATCGCTTCCACCGACGAACCTTTTAGAATGTCCTTTTTTATACATGTATAGGCGTGGCGCCTGAATGGGAGATAGTCCCCGATGGATTTTCAATGGCTAAATCCCTCGGATCCGTCACACGCGTGCTCTTTCTGTCGTCAACATCTTAAAATGGAGAGCGAAGGGAAAGAATGCGTGTGTCATCTGACAGAGTGGGAAGTTGACAGGACTTTGCTGAAGCTTCCCTTGTCGGAGGTCGGTTTGAAAATCCTCAGCACTCCTCACTATCAGGTTCACAGAGCTACTCAACTTACACATGCTGTACTACTACTGCTACCTCTGCGCTGGCTGTTGATGGCACACACGCTGACATGTACTCGAAGGCGGAGTAGCACACAGAGATAGGAGAAGAGGAACCATCCGTCATTCCTAGCGCTCAAAACTGCTCCCTCTTAAACTTTCCCCCCACATATAAGCCGACAGGGTTCCAAACTCTTGGAGAGGAGAAACTTTTCTCTGCACTCGCTTCAACCGTATCTGTCGTCACTTCATTTCTTATCCAGCTGACATGTTCAGCTCAAATCGGGTTTAACCCTACAGAGTACGCAGAACCCTACTCAAGTGTACATTTGAAGGCGCGGCAATATATATTTGAACCTACAATTGAGCAACTATAGTGGTTATTCCCTATATTTTCTAAGGGAGCACAAAGTGTTTGTCACTCTGGTCCCGATTCACGGACTATCATCGCCCCTTCCAGAAATGGCACTTGAGAAACTCCGTCAGCACGCAACTTCGATACAGCGACAGCCTAAGTTGGGCATTGAGTGGACGACTTTGAAGGGAAAGGCTTTGCACGGGGCTCAAAGCATCACGCAACATTTGACTATAGCATGAAGAGGAACAAGTTGAAAGAGCGTTCGAAGAGGAAATCCCCCTTAAGCTACGGAGTAAAGACGAGCGGGATTCTGTCACGGAAAAAAAGGAGAATCACCCGCCGGATTGGACAAAGTTCTGTTCTATCCTGTGATCCAAATACTGCGGATGATTTGCCATACAACTGGGTGCACAGTTTCCAATAAGAGAGCGCGACAGCTGGAGGAGGTGTAAAGGGGTGAAAATATGGACATTCGAATTCAAATTTTGAAATCTCCCTTCTTTTTCCCACCCAAAAAGCAGCTGGAGTAGCTTCTCCAAAATCACAACAAGTGGAAATGTTTCCAGCTTTCCTCCGCTGAATCCTTAAGTTTCTTTTGCCGGTAAACCCGCGGAGGATACTAATTAATATTGAAAAAATTTGAACTGAAAATGGACTTCCTACTGCATCACATATTTGCGCAACCTTCCCAGGGGGTTCAATGACCAGCGTATGTTACATGACCTCGTAGACTAAAAGCAGGAAGGATTCGCTGTCCGGCCATCCAAGTCCCTTGGGACTATCTCATGCTCACTGTGATGATGCATGGAGAGATGCTCTTTCTGCGGAAATCCTTTCATTTCAGCAGCTGCATTAATTTGGCGAATTATCTTACATCGCCAGGACCTCAGTTCCTTCTCCCACTGCGAGCTATTTTGGGATGGGGAGGAGTGGGACGAGGGATCCCTGGATTCTAACGGGCAACAGCTCTGTATCGTCAGAAGCATCCAGATTGTGAGACAGATGAGAGAATCATAAACCCCGCGGGGATTTCCATTCTCAGTCACAATAGCAAAATAGAGCAACTACATGATGTATAAAACATCTGCAGCGGATACTGTAGCTGTCGTGGTGAGTCAAGGAGTCGATCCAATAGGATTTTTATGAGTAATTGGATGGTTTCACAACATGCGTGGGCCGAGGGATTTTGAGGGAGCTTCTCCGCCGCAGTCTGTCGGCGTCCCCACAGGATCTGTGTAGACACAGCTCGAGGCGGAACTACTTAGCACAGCCCTCCCTTATCTATTATGGATGGGAATAGATGTTGGCCTATAAGGAGCCATGCCTCGTCATGTCAGAACCCCCACGCAGGATAACAATACACTGCGGCATGACAAAAGTCGTCCATGACACCCGCCCATTTAGATTTAATGCCGTGGAAAGAGGTAATGACTCAATGCATTCGCAATCCACCTGCCTCATCGCTCGTAACTAATGGCTACCTGTCCCAATCCCGCAGGGGCACTCCACAGCTTATTTCTCAAGATCCCATCACCGCTAGCACCATACAAGAGGACTTTATGCGATGAAATGAAGTAACGGGGTCGGAACCATGACCTCCAATTCAGTCACGTCTGGCTACATGCATGTAAGGTATTAGTCGTAAGTTCTCATTACTTCCGCCATCCCCCGTAGTGTGTTCCAGTTGGTATTGAACGGACCATCCACTTTCAAATTTCCCGCTTCCCGCAAGGATAGTAAATTTGTTATTGTCAAGACAAGAATCTCTGTAAAGAGAGTAAATTCTTCATATGTCTCCATTTTCCAATCCTTCCACTTCCAG
Source organism: Pseudobourletiella spinata (assembly GCA_009870155.1). NCBI lineage: Eukaryota > Metazoa > Arthropoda > Collembola > Symphypleona > Bourletiellidae > Pseudobourletiella > Pseudobourletiella spinata. The sequence goes on along the minus strand of WJFA01002306.1, from coordinate 6,769 downwards.
CCATTCCATTAGCCCTAATGGTCAGGCTAAAAGGTGCGATGAAAACGGCGGGATTTTTGAAGATGGAAAAGAACCGTGCCAACTACCATTGCAGTCGTGCCAGTATTCCATCAGCAGCTGCACTGGCCTTGGCCTGGGTCTTTAGCCATTTTATGGCACAAAAGTCCTCACTGTTTATACTCCTTTAGAGTTGCCCAGACGACAGGTGGGAGGGTGTTAAAGTGGGTGAGGAGCCAGAAAGTGTCTGGGTGACGGACGTAGCTAATTTGGAGGGTAATAGTATTGCCGCGTGTACGCTTCATGTTCAACAATATAACAGGGCGTAATAAACATTTTGTTTGAAAACATCCCAAGAGAGTCTCAGTAAGTGCGCGGCATGTCCAATCCATCAAATTAAGCTGGCGGGAGATTGTAATAATTTGAACGCTGCAAGTTTTTTTTGTGCTGCATTATATCTCACAGCCCATTCCGGTGTCGTGACCGTAATACTAATTCATGTTATTGTTATAGATTGTGTCTAATAAGCCTCACATGTCCCAATGGCCCACCGCTGGGAGCTAACAAGACAAGAAATCACGTTGATGCGGAAGCCTGACTAACAGCGATGATGGGGTTATAGATGGTGCCTGTCTATATAACGTATGTTTTGGATGCGCGAGATTTGAAGCCTTCGGGGGATATTTTACTGGTTGGTGAGAGAAAAGACAAATCGATTGGCCAATTTGCGAAGCTCACAGTGTACTCGTGTTGGAAGCTCCTGGATAAACACGTGCCTGCACCCCTACTGGGAGGGATCATGTCATTTCTCCGCAGTAGTGTAGTGACTTCACCGCAGTGTCCGTGCTCTGGGGTCATGATTAACGCTGGCACATTTTTCAGACGGAGGCCATATGGCGTATATGCCATCCCTCACATCTGGATGGGAGCTCTCTCACGTCATTATAGGAAGTTCTCATCCCTGCAGGAATCTCCTCTGGATGTACGCTCTGTATGCCCTCGCCGCAATCTTAATATGCAGGGCACAATGCATGACTCGCCCCCGCCCATGAGGCGCAGTGATGAGGGATTCTGGGACTCAAATTCAATTCAAGTAGCTCCCTCCCTGGTCAGAGGGCATGCCGGTCCTTTTCTTTGAATTCTTGTAGAAGATTTAATCAAAGGACGTTGAATTGCCAAGTTTAAAAAAAAATCTATATTTATATATATGATATGTTCCACAGCCTTGAAAATCCTAATCATTTTATACATTTCCGTTCTTCCTATAGATTTCTCCACCATTAGCCGCGTGACATTCTCGGCTGTGACTTGAAAGGGGACGTGAAGGTGAGCTGAATGACAAGGGCAGCTCTAAAATGACATCTGGAATAGACATTCTCTCTCGCCATTGTCAGAGGTTACCACGATGGTAGTCGGAAGTTTCGGCGCCGAATTTTGAAATAAAATTTGACTGGGAGCAATATAAAAGAGCTTTCATCACGGGATCGCTGCAATGAACCATAGGAGACAGTGCATTATGCTTGTCCTTTATAACGTCAGAGTGGGTCGAGCATTTCATGAACCCTTCCAACCGGGCGTAGTTTGGTTTCCTATTAAAATACCGTGCGGGAATGGAATTCTCAAAATCAGGCAGTACGGAAAACATGAGAAGATTGCCAAGACGCGGAACAAAGGTTGAAAAATCTCCAGTAGATATGAGTCGTAAAAGTATGAGGAATTCCTTGAGGTTTTCCAGAAAAGTTTTTCGGATTTTACCATCCACCGCAGCAGTAAAAATTTTATGCTCACAATTCTACAATAACAGGGAGGTTTCCGGGTGAGAAGCAGAGCATGACCCAATTTTGTATGGAAAACGTGTAGGTCATTCTGACCCGTGGAACCTTGTCCAACTTTTTTATGCTCAAACTTTCCGTGACAACTCGGAATAATGGAGGAAAGTCATTGGATCGTCGTATGAAAATGTCAACAAGTAAGACGGAAGAGTGCCGTTGGAGTATTATAATAATAACTTGATGAAGTTATGGATTTCCGTGTGGGATTTGTGATGAGTTTTAAAGAAGTCTGTCAAGTTTCTACTTACCCGCTGATTGAGATAGAGGTTTGACCTCGTGGCTTTCGTCGCTCTCCTCATGACGCACCATTGTCCCGGATGTGTGGGACTCGGACCGATGTAGATCTCTGTAACTCGGGCCTGAGCTTCTTGACGGCTAATTGGGGTTGAACCAGCTGAGTTGGTTGTTGTTGCTGTTGTTGTTGTTGTTCCCCCTGACCGCTCACTTCCGCCGCCAGCACCAATAGCACAACCTCCTCCTTTTTCGCGCTTCCAAGGTCCAGCAACCTTGGTCACCGATGAGATAATTGACACTAAAATGGTGAAAACTCCCGGTTCAATTCACTGAAAAACTTGGAGCACGTCCGACTTCGTTCAACCGTCAAAAAATCACCTTCCTCCCCGATCCCAATTATGATGATTCGTCAAGGACTCCAATATGGTCCGAGAAGAATCTGTGCAAGGGGATTTTTCGTCTATTTAGACACATACACTTGGGCTGTATAGTCTCTCTCCAGTGTGTTCGTGTGGATGTGTGTGTGTGTGTGTGCGGATCTGTATGACGTTTCAACGGATCGATTCCCTCCTATTGCGCAGACTTTCCCTCCGGAACAGTATGTATATAAGAGGACTTGACTGGACGGCGTAGTACTGTACATGGTCCTCGTAGTAATACGTGTGGGCCGCCAACCTCCCATTCATGGGTTCATACTTTCCCATGTCCGTATGCATGCACATGTCGCTACACCAATAATGCTGCTACTCTTACATGCTCCATGGAAGCTACTGGATTTCACTCGCAATGCCTCTCGTTGGGAATGTGCAGGACAGGGTCTATAGAGGACTAGCTTTCACCCGCTATACTCAAATCCTTTCCCCTCACTCCGGGGTTAGGGCAGGACCGTTCGTACGTTTACCACGCGACCGGTCCATGCACACACAAGCACTACCGTGTGCAAAACATATTGCAGATGGTTAACCTCCCTTGATGAAAGGTTGACGTCAATCCAGCGCTACACTGTGTGGGCTGTGATTCCCAGTCTGAGTCACGACATGAGATCAACTGTGCGATAGGGGGGTGAAAATTCAATCGTTTTCTCAAACAAGAATAAATGGAAGGATCTAAAGTGATCCTAATGGCACGTCCGCTGCTTCCGTTTGCATGTTCAAACCGTTCGGGCCCGCCTCTTTTGGTGAGGAGACCGGCGGTTCAAATGAGTACAAATGGCTGCGAGCAGGTCTGAGAGAGAAAGGCTTGTGAGGAACATTCGAGATTGTTTTTCTTGCTGACAATCAGAGACGATTTGAACGGCTTTGAAGTTGAGATGAATCCGTTTCTTTTTGTCTTAAGTCGTCTGTGTCTGTGTGTTCGATCTAAATGAGCGAGAGGTTGCTATTGCTTTGGGGTTTGTGACATCTTGACCGCATGCTCTTATTGGATTCTTCAAAGCATTGGCGCTGTTCATTTGAGAGAGCAACAAGCGTCTTCTGTAGTTATGTCAAACTACCAACAAAGTGCCTCCAATGTTTACTTCTTAAGATTCAACATGTATATATTGGAAATGTCAGAGTTTTTGGGACTTTGGGAGGAAATCTATAATGAGTGGAAGTTTAGTACTGAGCCTGCGGTACCCCCTGCTGACGTTTTTAATTTGTTTTTTCCCCTGTGGCTTATGTCTTTGAAAGTCTTTTGAAAAAAAGTTTCGACGCAGTAAGAGGCTATAAAGGCTATGAAAGGCAACCGTGCTGGGTAAGATTAGTCTCCACGGATTGGTAATCCAACGCGAAGATCAATCACGTCGTTGAATAGCTGAATTGAAACCCCTTCATTTTCAATTCCTTTTCATTCCGAACTGTGGGGGTGTGTGGTTGGAGGGTACGTGTAAGAGCTTTAGTTTGCCTTCGAATGTTGAAGTAGGATTTATTTCTTGAAACTTTCTTGCCACACAAATACGAGGTCACAGGTCATGAGGTCATGATGTACGTTAAAAAGAGGTATGATTTAGTTTTTTAATAATTTAACACAATAAATGTAATTAATTGTAATTCTATACACATTTATAGTCAAAAGGTCATGGTAGGACCAAAGGTCATACAGGTAATGAAATTAGTTGCCCGTAGGAACATGTCGTGTCACATGTTATTCGAACCGTCGCTCAAAGTCGACCTCCAGTACAAACTCTAAATCCCAATTCGCGCGAGGATGTAAGAGGTAGTTGTAAAAAATTGACATCGACAGCATGACGTCCGCAAGGTTCCGTGAGGTCGGATGAGCCATATTCCAAAGCAATCAGGATCTTGAGTCTTGACTCAGCAAGATCCCGACTGTCACAGAAATGCTCCCAGGTCGCCAGCCAGCCTCGTTTGTTGGGATGCAACTCGTTTGGAGAACGCCGTGGAGAATTAAATTCCTGACGTTGGTGGAAGTCACTGTGGGAAATTTGATTAATTCCGCATGGAGGAAATGACTTGTCGTCGCTGTACGGGATGTTGTTTTCTTAACAGTCCAACTTTATTCAAGTCAATTTACCCTCAAGGACAAAGTTGTTAGCGAAACCAACTTTCATCTCCACACACGACTCTGGCGAATCTCTCTTTCTCTCTATGTCTCCCCATTTTCCGTGGAAAACTTTCACCGTGATAACTTATTTCCCCTCTTGGTCCCCTATCTTCACTTCTCAGAATCCTAATTGCTGAAATCAGTGTGTGTGTGTGTGTGTGTGTATGTTAGCTGGCATACATCTTTTTTCATCCCATCCCCAGGAATGTCTAAAGTGAAAGGATATGGAATGACACGAACTCGGTCAGACACCATTTCCTGTTTTCCAACGAGAGGGGCCTGCTAATAAGGAAATGAAGATACTACCAAACCGCGCTGCTCCGCCACGGTCGACGAGAAAACTGTGGGAGGCCAACATGACTCTCGCTGGGTGTGCCGGAAAGGGGAAGTAATTAACTCTGTCATCTTTTCACGTCGAAACATCCAGAGCACACCACTTCTCCAGTTCTTTGCTCAGCACAGATCAACGGGGCAGAACGAATCCCCTTCAACCAACCCCGTAGAACTCTCATGAAAGGCGTTCCTATGCGTGGAATTCGCTGGCCTTTTCAAAGGAGAAAGTATCCAAACTAATACTTCGGAGCTCCTCCAAAAGGGGAGCATTCATTTATGCCGCTGGATAAATTGGGTAGAAACTCTGGGGAAAAAAACCATTCAAATTTCCTGCCTAATTGCAACGAAATCCCTCAGGGTTCCCACCGTAGCCGTTGTTGGTTGCTTCCAACGGCTAAGGCAGATTATCCAGCCACTTAAGCCCTCATTCACGTGACGACAGCCTAAGCGTCGAAGCGGGACAGTTGCTCGCTGTGCCCTTGCCCTTATGGTGTGTAGTAGGAGCAGTAGTATTCTGCCCACTATAGTATTTTAAGCCTGTGGCAGGTTTCAGTACTGGAGGGAACGCATGTAGCGTGACTGGGAGTCGTAACGGAAAAGTAAAGCCTCCGGCACACACACACACACACACGCACGCACACGCCGCCCTTTCTCCATCTTCCCTGTCGTCGTCGCTCATCTAATCTCCGATTTTTTCATCCCCCTTATTTCCATCCCGCATGAATTCTTTATGGCTTCACAGTCCAACGATGCTGAAAAAGAGGAGATTAGACGGGAATATATCCCCGAGTTTCTCTCCGGGCCCAATGCAATGGCGGTGTAGGTAGGAAAATCCTTGCGGTGAAATTGAAAGGGAGGGAACTCACCATATGCTGTCGAAGGTGAGGGCTTCATTGTAGCGTGAAATACCCCTCCCCCACCATTCTCAGCCTGCCTGTCAGATCAAAGAGGATGTAAGATCCCCGCCTTGGGCTGTTCCCCGACATGACCGACCGACACCTCGCCACCGTATTTTTAGCGCCAAGCCCTCGCCCACCAAAGAAAATTAGTGACTCTTAAGGAGGAGGCGGACATGTAATCATCATGCTCTCCAAGCGTTTATTATATTCCAACCAATACTTTCCCAAAACTCATACATTCGTGATTGCAGGAGTAGTAGTAGTAGTAGTGGTAGTAGTAGTTCTAGTAATAGTATAGGTGGGGCAGGCGAGCCTTATCTCATGTGCTTTATAGTAGTTCAACTAAAACTATATAAATACAGGCGCTACATATTGAAAAGGCGTACCTCCTAATATTGTTATTACACCCCATGCAAACTCCGCGGCAAAATGGGCCCTGGCTCACACGCACATCACGGCCATCATCAACTCACTCAGCTCCCATGTAGAAACTCCCATTTGTCCACTCACTCTCAGTTTTTCAAATCAATGTGTGACAAAAAAGCTCTCACATGTATAATAATATTCACTCCTGGGAATCAGGCTTTCACACGGCCAGAGGTTTCTAACATGGTTGCTTAAACTATGAGTACACATAGTGACACACGGAACTTGGAAAAGCAGTTAACTTGATGGCATTATTACAACTAGTATTATTATTATTTAAAAGTGATATCAATTGCACGATAGCTTCTTTCATTCATCACACTCGACGGATTGGAGCAGCATATTGCGCACACGCGGAGCAGGCCACTACACACTATACTATCACCATCAAATGTAGTAAGTATATTATAGGTAAGTAACAAAGGCACAATAGGCGGAACGAATAGCTTTCTCAATATTACATGAGCTGACACACCGACAATGGGCATACGCTCAAGTTCGAAT
>WJFA01002305.1:0-16543 GCA_009870155.1 Pseudobourletiella spinata | reverse complement strand
CATTTCCTTTCTTAAACTTACAGGCTGACAAGTGAAATCTTAAGTGTTAAGGAGCGGAACTTGTACTTCCGTTATTGGACTTTTCACTAGATGCATTTTGGGCATACAATATGTTTTTTGAATCAGAGCGTATACATTTGTACACCTCAAAGTCGGGTTAAAAATACGCGTTCCTGATCAAAACCGAAGCACACACTCTATTACAATTGTATACACCTGAATGAACTCACCCAAAAAGCTAAAACCCACTACGTACATTCAAGCCAACCTTCCTTCTGGTAATACCGCCAGCAACGACTAAATCCGCTGGACTTGAATCAATGGGTCCCTCAGGAACACTAACTACCAAACTCCATTCACCATTCATCCGCAAGAATGTACAGCTGACTACACTTCGTTGTTATTCCTGTAAGTCCCATCGGTTCTACAGAAGCAACCTATCGTAACCGTGCCGTCTTTGAGGCCTGGTCCCTAATTACTTCAGCTATTCATCTCAAGCTCATGTTCGCTCCCATTTTTAAAGATACTGGAGAGGGGCACGTGTAAAAAGTGCAAGTGAATGTGTTTTAAAATTGAGGGCGAAGGGTCCGTCAAGCGACAGCACATAAGATGCCGTACTGAGCAGCTGGCTTCTGTCAGCTGTACACTTAAATTCCCTCTTTCCATACCCCAACCTAATGTTTATTCCTGTTCGTAGTCCATATGGCAGAAGTTGGTGCGTGCAGCAACATACTGTGACTGTGGAGTAAAAAGACTCTAGCCGAATCACTCTCATAAAGTTTGTCGGAAATTATGAGCACTTGAGCTGGAATGCACATTGAATGCTAATAAAACGGATTATGGTCCACGTAGTTCCTACGCCATGATAATAAATATGTATAGGATTAAGGAGAAAGCCTGGGCGCGTACGCCAAAGCTCAGCAGATGCAGATCTAAAGATTACAACATATTATATGTGGACAACGCAAGGGCAAGAGCACACATCCGGCTGCTCTTCATATTATTGTGTCATAGTTTTTCTAAAAAGACTTAATCACTAATAACTTATTTTCTCAGTGAGGAGATGTGTTGCCGTAATGAGCGGAAGACGGCTTAACATGGGCGGGAAGGTGCAAGTGTTTCCAAGACTCCTGTGTTCGTAGTACAGCGTCGTTGTTCATACACTGCACCGGGCTCGTGCGCGAGTCATAATAACTGCGCATTGAAAACCCGCTGAGCGTATTCCAACGGTCTCCGTCCTTATCTGTTCTTTCATACAACAACGTGGAGGTAATCTCCTTTTGTTCTGCCTGCCATGTGGCGTATTTTCAAGAGCCCTTAAGTCCTTGGGGAAGGCGTTTTGTGATACGGGATGGAGAAGGAACTAGTACTATCCTTGAAAAACGAAAAGAAGTGGCTTTCCGTTGTTACTGTTTAGCCCACAAGTCTGCCGTTCCCTCCTTACATCCTGATCATCTCTTTTCGTGGAGCGGTTAGAAACTAGAAACCTCGTGGAGTGTTATAGGAATGAGTCGTGATAATAATACAAATAATAGGGCATGGCACGAGCCATCCTCAAGATCTTAACTCACACAGACACACACATGATGTATATGCATGCACAGGGAATCGGAACAGAGTTGATCCTCCGTTTTTTTTTCAGTAAAATCTTTTCAAACTTGTGATAAACACAGGGGGGAGACGAGCAGCCACATGGCACGCTCCACGAGTCAGATGGTTGCATGGACAGTACACACTCAAATCGTACTCTCTTGTGTATATTTTTCCCCAGGTTTTTATAAACTTCTCCCAAGTGCCAGCACCAGATAGAAAGGGGTTCTTCTTCCCTATTTTAATCTGATTCAGAAGTACCATTTTAGATGCATTGAGGCGAGAGATGGACAAATCTTGTTTCTCAACCAATGAAAGGCCAATGGATTGGATAAAGAGTGTTCTCCATCTCCGCTCCACCATGTTATTTTGCAGAGTAAAACCGGTCTGATCTAATGGATTTGGGAAAGAGCAAGGATGAACCGCACTGTAAGACCGGAGGCGATGGAAGCCACCCGTCACTCTGGGTCCTCACACCGGATGATGTGACTTCCGCCAACGCTTTTTACACTGCTCTAAATAATTTCTCGCTCACATTCCAGTAGTGAATACCGACAATCCCCCTCTACAGCTTCACGTTAATGTGAAGGAAAAAATCTTATTATGCTTCTTCAAGAGAGATTCCCACTTGCCTACAGCCAGCATCATGTAATGTGTTACACGACTATCGTTTCATCACATAACATTGAGTCGAACTCCGTGCTGCAGCCTCATTTACACGCATATGACTTCTACAGTTGATTATCTGTCTTACGTGTGGGATTCTACGCCGCTGGTGTCATTACACAAAAGTCGGAGCAGACTGGAATCAACTCTAACTTCAGTAATTTAGAATGTGTTCGTCTCAAATTCTTTAAACACTAGATTTCTGCGATCATTCCCAGAGCTACGCGCCTGCGTGTTACTAAAACTCGGATTAAATTTAATGGCATACAAATTTACAAGTCGGAGTTTGCTACTATGTTAAGGCTCCACTTAGCATCATTGCGTTTTCCCCATAAAAATACAAGCACATCTTAATATATAGATGAAACGTTTACCGGGTTGCAGATCACAATATGCGACACGTTTCTTTTTTTTTACTAATGCTACTCTCACGGTCTGCCTCAGAAAAAGACGGATTCTGCTGAAGTACTGTTGGTAAAGTCAATGTTAATAATAATATGGGCAGGGCTGAGCCTTCTCCTATGCTAGCATAATTTCAAATTTATGTTTTTTCAGCATGACTCTAATCTCTAATGGCATCTCGGACGTTTTTCCCAAATTACTGCGTGGGTCTGTCAACAGAAGCAGGAACCCCTCGCCTCGAGGTATACCCCAACATTGACCATGTTCGCTACATGTTCGGACATAAATCGCAGTACGTGGGCTATAACAACGTTGAAATTAATTAAAGATTTGGCCGTAAGCCATGATTGCGCAAGAGTTCCAGGAACCCATGACTTGAAATAAAGGCGTTTCTCTCGTCCGCTACAGATGTGAAAGTAAGTTATAGGGATCAGGTGGGAACGTGTGTGCCTGCGAGTGAAGTTGCTTGTTTGAGAAATTGGTACACCGTATATATACGCGCTACTGTGGACTGTCGTGGTGGTGGGAATAAAATCCCAGGTATTCTCATGTCTGAACAGTCCGCTCCCTTTCCCATGATGGCCGCTTATTCAAACATATTATACGGTGTCAAAGAAAGTGGTTACACATATTAAGAGGGAATAATAAATGGAAAAAGCGCCATGATTTGCTCCTCTGCCGCTGCAAAAGTTCTCTCAGGAATTCACAACTTTACCAAAGTCAATAGGAGTACGGCTACGGCTGCTAATATCCCTATAACAATGTCATTGTATAAAATGTACTGGCTAGGAATGAGTCCATTGTTTCTCGGTCCCAACGTTATAGACACAAACGAGAGGCTGAGCTACCCACTAGTGGTAAAAAAAACATTCCTCGGCCGGTCCGTTCTGACTGCACGCGGAACACGTACTTCCGGTCATATCTGTATACAATTCGACGGAGATTACTCACAGGTGTTTCTTCTTCGTTCTCTTACTGGTTCGTTCAGCCCAGACGAACATGTTTATCTGCTTTTGTCTGTGCACTAGTGGTATTTCAACTAGTGCGACCCTTTTAGTTTCGCCTCCTTTCTTGCTCGCTCCCTGTTCACACAGACGTTATAGTTTGGATGCCTACACCTCGTCTCGCCCTCAATCATTACTTACGCTTACTTACTTGCCTCTACTCGTACCAAAACAACCCCTACAATCCTCGGAGGATAATGATCTGAAAGCCTACAAATGACCAAATATTTCAGTCTGCTTCAACTGGTGGTGGGAAGAAATTTTGATAAAAAGCTCTTATCATATTTGTTCCATTTGTTACAAACTATGGAATGTTTCTTAGCGAAAGCTACAGGCTAGGCTGGGTTACTTACAGCATAGGTCAACATGACTCAATCACGATGATATGGTTGTGTCCAAATTTGAGACAAGGAAACTGACATAATAATGGGGCTTGCAGATTCCGGTTGCGAATTGCTAACTAGCTGTCCATTCCATACCTCCTGCCAGCCTCTGCAAAATCTCGGGATGCTCTTCTTTGGCACTTTCAAATGCGGATAATATATTCCTGTGAGCAAATAAGTTTGGGGTTGAGTAAGCACAGGGCTTGTTCTGTCCACTTATTTTATGAGGGCTGCCGCACCGCCTCACACATTATATGGATTGTGGGGTTTGGCAGGTGACTGAAAAAAACAAGATTTGCCACCGCTCACGACCATCCCTCATCCTCGTATCGTACTCCCTGATCACCTTTCACTCTTATGTCCCATTTGTTTGTCTTCTATATTTGAGAGGCTTTATTGAAATAGAGGGTGAATTTCCATGTAACTTGGTGTCATTTACGAGCGCCAATATATATTATGAGTTGAGCGGCAGCAACTGCGTCCTTAATATGTACACAACAAATCTATGGTCTAATCTATGTGTAAAAGGTCATGATTTGCTGACTTGCCTTCTCTCCTCTGTTTCAACACGGAGTATTTGGAATCTACCCGTGCGCCCGTGCAATATTTGGCTCTTCATAGCCTCGCGCAAATTGTCAAGTTTGAGGGTGAATGCTGATGGGAGCATATTAGCATTGTGGAGGAACTTGTTCCGACAGACCTTTGATGGGGCTTAGGAATGACGATGACAAAGGGGATGATGACGATGACGGTGAGCACGGTGGGGTCCAGAAACTGGTGAATTCATTATCTTGTAATGAGTGGAATTCCCTTCTTTGGCCAATGGTAAAATCGGCAAGCGAACTGGATTTTCATTAAGAAATTCCATTTGAAGACGTTCACTTTCAAATGGTTACACATAGACGGACACGTCCATGTCCAATTCAGTTGGCTATAGGCTGCCACCATTTGCTTCAAACGGCCTCTTACTCCCGTCCATCTTTCCCATCCCGCTCTCTCGGCAAGCAAATATAGCTGTCACTTTTCATCAGCCGGTTTCGGCCCTGTAAGTAGTCTCGTACCTCTCTGATACAGATCCGATGGAGTGACAATCCTATGTGACAGGGTCACAAGTCTTCCCTTATCCAGCCTGGCATCAACTTGGACTTATTCATCTATCCTTTACTAAGCTGTAAAACCGTCTCAATGGGAGCCTTATCAGCCAAATCTTTGATCAAAACTCACACAAATCTGACCATTTCATTGGCGAGATCACGCCGGCACCTTTTTAAATCGTCGGTGAACACTGTCAACATGTGTGTGTGTGTAAATGCAGAAGATATAACAGTGAGGATGAGCGAACGAATGTATCTATCGCAATGCCCTTCTCTTTGATCGTCAGTCAGCTAAGGTGTAATCCTATATGTGATATTTAAGCAGTATGTAATTTGATCCTCTGACCCGACTGCAGTTCGAAGCCCAAGAACCCTTCCGTATGATGTTTTAATACCATTCCGAGTAACAATTGATAAGTTTGTCTGGATTTATACTCAATTAAGGAATTTTTAAATTTGCATTACTTCTCCTAAGACTTGAAGGAAGTCCGTAGCTCAGTAGCTGTTAAAAGTACATCAGTAACTTCGATTACATTTCCAAATTCATTTTATAAGCATGCTTGGTGAATTTACTCCTCCTTTTCCAGTTAGTCTTCGTCCGATAAAGCAGTTAGTCCAGAAATTAGAGATATGAATGGATCTGACAGCAGGATATCGTGAGCCTGCAGTAGAATTTGTTTTCACTTCGGTAGAAGCTGTTGTGGAGCGGGAATGTAAACTTTGTCCACGGTGGAGTTTTCCCAACGACTACTGTACTGATGGCTCGCGTTGAAAATTCACAATCACTGCGGAAGATACCCAACACTGCGTAAAACCATATGACCGGTCGCCTGATGCACCATAATAAAAATAAATGAAATTTCATGTGAATATTAAAAATTAAAAATTTCTACACATATCTATATATTTGTATGCGGCAATTAACTCCCAGCTCGAAGGCCGCCTCAAACTCGTCGAAACTAGAGGTACTGATTCCCGCCACCATGAGTGAGAAAAGAAAAGCAGATAATTTTGAATTCGATTATGGTCGAACTCTAGATTTCCACAAACATGTGCCGCTGCCTTATACTTTAGACCGCCCTAATATAGTTTAAACAATGTATTACCCCTGTGGTCCGGTGAAACAGTGCACAGTCGCATTTATGACGGCAGTCATGGGTACAATCCCAAGTTATATGTTCTATTTTCATCCACTTCCGCTAGATGTAAATGTATGCATGCACTATCTACGTACTCAACGAAACAGCACATCAAATATACCGACAAAATTTCACAAATGGTCCTGCCACTGTGCCCAGTACGTGTCCACAGAGAAAAAACCCATGGACGAACATCAGACCCATTTTACAAGCCTGCATACTGCAGGTTAATAACAACGCCAGGTTTAGTTGCTGTTGAACTACTGTTGTTGGCAATTATTGTAAACATATCAACTAGGTTGATTCGTCGTTTAACCTCCAATCTGCATGTCAATCAGTAGTAGATACAATATGTAAACAGACCCGGGGCTCCAAAGTTATGGGAAGGTCTTAGTTTTAATGAGTGCGTCACTTGAAATCAGGATAATTTGTATGGTCGTCACCGTTCCCTACGTTATGCTCAAACCCTGAGCATAACCTGCATATTGAACACGCACTCACATACACGCCCATTTCTACAGACAGCCTTCATGACATATCTTTCAACAAAGAATGACCACACTTTTGAACGTCTATGCTCGTACAATAAGAAGTGGTCATTGCAAGCTGAACAAACACATTGGAGGTTCAGGCCCCTCCAGCATATCGGCCCTTTAACTGAAGAATTCGAAACGCTACTAGGTTTACCCTCAAATTACAGTTTTGACGAGTCGCACTGCCCTACTGTGGACTCCAAGTTTCTAAAATTGACTTCTCAACGGAAGTGTGTGTAGTTTTCCCTCAGGCGCCAACCTGACTCATCTTTTACGTTGCACATATGAGAGAAGACGGCCTAGAAATATAAGTTGCACCTTTTCTTATGCATTGAGCATTGAGGAAAGAGTACGGGCTCTGCGTGGCTTTTTATAAATTGAAATAATAATTACAGGATTTAAGAAGGAGAACGAAATAGGGTGAAACGTGGAGAAAAACTGCCAAGTTGGTAATTACAGCATTACGGGCGACAAGGATATCAAATGAGCGAGGGAGGGTAAAGAAGCCAGACTGGCAAAGATGGACAGACTTCTAGTTGTGATGATCATGATGGGTGGGGGCAATTAGAGGATTTGAGAAGGAGAGCAGGTGTGCAATATATGTGCGGATAATTGTGAGGCAAATTATACGCCATGTAACAAACTTGAATGCTCTGCTGGGTGGATATGGAGAGTGAATTTGAACGTGGTCGATCCAGAGTTGTGGCAACCGTGACCGTACCCCTCAAAAAACTACTACCCATTTTCCCTTTGTGCGCAATGGGGATGTGTCTTCAAGTTCAGTATTGATAGGATTCGCCGGAGTTTATGCACAAACTGTACGGTTCGCTTGGCTTTAGCCAGGTGTGTACGTACGTGTATGCGAAGGAGTGTCTATATTTGTGTGTACGTGTGTGTGAGTGAGTGTGCATGTGTTTACCACTTTGAGACTGCGTGTGTGCGGGTGTACACATTTGTGTGCGGATGTCTAATGCGTATAAATCTTTACAGTCATGACCACCTCCAGTGCGACCGAATGAGTTCGAAATGTTGGTTTCGGACAAAAAACCTTACAGGAAGGTAGCAGATATACACAACACTGAACGTATACAGGTGGACTCTACAGGAGCAAACTATAGGCATTGACCCACGCCGATTCAGCTGACTATCTTCACAGAGGACGGACTCCATGGATTTTACAAGAATACGTGAAAAGGGAACGAATTTGAAGTATGATCCGTCCTCACAAATAATCGGGGGCTGGCCAGGTGAAAATTTGTGATTTGGCTCAACGGTATCAGGGCAGGGGGAGAAACAGTAATAATGTGGAAACAGAAGGAGCGTGTGCTTCAAGTTCAATGCTCAATTTACCACCGTATAAGTTTGGCGGAGGCTCTTTGTTAAGTATAATACAATAAGGAGTTCATACATGCACACAAAACTCCCCATAGTAACCCTCGTAAGTCTGAGCAGTGGAATTTTCAGGGTGTTTTCCCTCATGTTTGATACATTTTGGTAAGTGATTCTATACCTTTCCGCTCTACAGACGCCTGCTGCCGTGTACAAAGCGCGTTCATCTACTTACTTGAGAACCCATTTGGAGCAAATATTTCCCTCTCTTACACCTCTCTTTCTTGCTGCTTCACATCCCTCACACGGTCACGCTTCTAATGTCTCACATTTTCACGCTTATAACATGTACATACGAGTACTCCGCAGTAGCAGGAACCTCGAGGGACGACTTCTAAGTTGAGTGTCGGAATATCTCAGCCTCTGCATTGTGGAACGTGATATCATTGCTCCAATAAAAGGGATTCTGAACCAATGTCTGCCTGTAAGAATTCCAGGTTCACAAAGGTAACCACAGCAGATAGTAATGGTGTATGATATTGAAAGGAAACATGCCCGTTAAATGTGAGGAAACCTATTTTTGGGTGCCCACTTCCGCCCAAGTTTCTGTCCAATAAAAATTTGAAAGTAATATGATGCGATGATGACGATGGCTACACCGAGCAGAAGACAGGAGGGGGTTCTGCCATGCGAAGCGATTTCGGGTGCGTTGCTATAGAGCCACTTATAATTAACGCTTTATTGATGACTTCAACTCTTCCTCGAGAAGCCAGCGTAGCGAGAGGCACTTAACCGAAACCGTTTTCCACGACCTTTGGCCAACGACCGTTTCTCAAATCGACACTTCGTCGTAAGGCCGTGCCTGTACGACTTTTGACCGGTCGAAAGTCACCTTTACCGAACCCTGTCCGCCTACATTTTTTCCCTAAAGACCCCCTTACGGAATCCTGTTTACCGAAAGTCACTTTTACCGAAACTCGTTTACCGAGGTCAGTTTAGGGAAAGCATAGTTTACTGAATACTGTTTCCTGCAGTAGCCTTTATCTTTCGCGAAACTAAAGCGTCAGTTGGGCGAAACCCTGTGTCACAACAAACGCCATAACAGTTAATTACTAAATTTCATTTAATGATTTCTCAAAAATTAAAATAAGTTTCTCGCACGGATTTAATGTGTAAGGTACCCAAAGGTACCTAATTTTACGCTAATTAGTTTTTAAGTTTTTGAAGGTAAAATGTTCAAATAATTTAATTTTTCAACGGAAATTGCTTTAGATTTTTGGATAATTTTGAGCAGTAAAACTCATTCAAACAAATGATTTTATTATTAAATTATTTTAAAAATTGCTGTTCATAGTGGTAATTAAGTGCTTTTAATGTTATTGATTTTGAAATTGTTTGATACAATTATTCATTTTTTTCAAATCTAAGGCGCAGAACTTTAATTTGTTCAGCATAATTGATCAAAAACAACGGAAAATTTAATCTATGACATATGCCACTGATTTATGTATAGCAATAGTCCTGCTAGGAAATTTCATGTTAAACTTCTTAGAATGATTTAGGTGAATCTCCAATGGTAAATCTTTGGAATCTAGGTGTTCGGCAAAAAAGCTTAAGGGCTATTTTATGCGTCAGGTGGATTACATGTACTAAAAATCCCAACTAGATATCTTTCACAACCGAAAAACCAAGTTATGAATAATTAAACAACGTAAGATCCATTCTGATGTACGGTAGTTGTGCTATATAATTGTACCTGTATCCTGAGCAATCAAATGTAAATGCTATTTGCTAGTTGAAAGCTACGAGTTACACTTCTGATAATTGGAAACTTTTAATTAGCGAAGATTTCGTGCAATTTATGCGACCAACTCCCAATTGACACATGAGTTTCGCGAAAGACACAATAAGGGCAAGTCAAACTACGCTTTCCAAGTGCCGTCGGTCAAAATTCGTACAGGAACGACCTTTCGAAGAAGTGTCGACTGGTCGGTCCAAACGGTCGTTGGCCAAAGGTCGTAGCGAACGGATTCGGTTAAGTGCCTTTCGGTAAACGGACTTTCCGAGGAAGTGTCGTACATTCGACTCAATACTTGGAATGGGAACCAGTCAGTAAATGCAGGGAAAGCGCGGATTTTTTCTGAGGAAAAGCTCGCGTTTATGATTTACGTGGGAACGTCATGTTGTTGACGTTTCATGTGCGGCTATTTTGAGGTGTGAAGGATTATTGCTATGACGTTGCGGACCCACAGTCGACTGGTTTCAAGGGGTATTAGTGTCGGTGATAGCGGTGGTGTTGGTGATGCAACCCCATTGGGTATTCTCTCGCCTGCTAAATAGAAACATGTATCCCTGAAGGTTTGAGACGGGGAACATATGCGGTGGAAAAGATGTGAACAGTTGGGGACATGTTGAAGGCTGACCAGCGGCTTAATGAGACACAGGAGGCTGTAGAGGCAGACGGGCACACACACACACACACAGACGAGAGAGAGCAATTTCCTCTCCGCCGTCGTTGTGCGTCTCAGCTTGTCCCTCACGATTTGATATTCCTTTCCAGACTGCTCCCAGGAAAAGTGTGTGTAAAGATACACAGCTGCTCTTGTCTAGTCTGCTCCTGACGTTTTGTGATACACGGAACACGAGCCTCCCAGCTCTCGTGTTGATCACTCAGATCCTCTTTGTAATGACGACAACTACACACGCAGTTACATACACGGCCACCCGTTCATAGCCACAAAATTCCTCTGACCGCGGGCAAATATGTGTCCCTTTCTTCTTGACTGATAAATTGACTTCCGTTTAGTACACCCTATCCCTCCGGAGTGATTGAGGTTAACATAGCATAACGACAAGTAAGGGGGACATATTGCAAGGCTCGGAGGACTGATGGCTCACATCGTGACTTGCTACTGCCACGTGCCCGTTATAATCTAAATTGTTATTCCACCCGACTAGCCCTCTCCGCAGTGGTCACTGAAAAGTCTTGGTCTCTTCTTGCATTCATCAAATTTATGGATTTGGGATGAAAAGTGGGGGTGATTCACACTATGGTGGCAATTTCTCTTCGCTCTTGAAATTTATTACTCCTTCAAAATATGAGGATGGTAGAAAACCCTTTATTGTTTCTTGGATTTAGCTGTTAGGGGAAGCAACTTTATTTTCAGGAGGCTGGAGGAGAGGGTCTAATTTTTGGAGGGAATATAAGTCTGAATAATTGCTCCAGGGTTAATTGATTATAAAGCGGTGGACCACGGAATTCTCCAGGTTTATCGTATCGTAAGGCCATAAACTACTGCGCTAGTAGTGATAAGTACCCAGAATAGACCCAGAGGACACCATTCACAAATAAACACACACACACACACACGTGCATGCTGTACACATATATCGCAGTCATAACAAATACACGCACGCTCACCGCACACACTTATTCACACACTCATAAGCACATGCACACAAGCTACAAACTCAAAAACACGTATGCACTCCACACGCATAAACACACGAACACACCCCTGATTCACACACTCACGCACTGCGCACTTACACATGCACACATATTCATGCTCCACAATTACAAGCACATACATGTATACGCTCACAAATACACACAGGCTAAGAACACTCTGAAAGTACCATAACGACACACACAGTCCAGTCCAACCCCTATGGACATCGCATACGAGCACACACGTGTGGGTCTCCGACTATCTCGAGGTCAGGGAAACAGTGAACCATGTAGGAGCCTTAAGTCTAAAAGAGCAGCATTATTACAGTTTATTATCAGGAAAATGCGGCCGATCCAGAGCGAACCCCGTTGAGAAACGGTGATGCTATCAGTAACTCAGTTGTAAAATACAGACCCAGTGACAATTAACACTGCAGAGTAAAATGAACTGCCTGTCCAAAGAAGTCCTATCAGCGCATTAAAAATCATAACCCATAAGTTATACTATACACTTGTTTGCTCACCTCCAGCAAAACTCTAGAGGGAGTGAGTCTGACAGTATACAAATTCAAGTGGTGGTGGTGATGTGGACGAAGAAACTGTACGCGTAAATTACTAATAAAGCTAATCTGAGCATGTAAACTGGAGGTAAAAACCTTGTAAAATGGTCTCGAGGAGTCCCTGGAGGGATGGAAAAGTGTGTGTGTGTGTGTGTGTGTTAGGGAAATTAGCTTCGGTGTGTCTGTCTGTAGGGTGCAAGTGTACAGGACTTAGTTACACCTACAAGTCTGTGTTTACCGAATCCAAGTGTCTGCCTCGATGGATTTAAAATAGTGTGCCCGTAAGTGCGCTTGTGTGAGTGTGTGTTTGGTTGGAGGCAGAGTCAGAGTACAGTGACTGACCCTAAGGCAACGTGTGACTATGATACTTTTTTCTGGATTTCAGCCTCATCACGGACCGTGACTTTTAACAGAGTTTTACCCATGGCTAGCCTACACTGCATTGATTATCATCCTCAACACTGGAGTATATATCCACACGTATAGGGCTCCTGACCATACTTTTTGTAGTAGTAGAGAGGAGTGTGGGGTGGTTCGTGAGCCCCTGGATCAGCTGACGACTGGAAATAAAGCCGAGAAGAGCGAGAGAAAGAGACTGTGAGCGAGTTGAGGGCAGGAGTAATAAGAATAAATCTCTATTACTTCCACGCACACACACACACACACACACACAAAAACACACTGTCCCTTTTACCTTATCTTTTATATATGGTGGCTTTAAGACTCTCCTCCGCAGCTCTCATTATTATCATATATGCATACATATATGAGCAGCAGCCGCACTACTGGACCACGAACTTCCTAGGCCCAAAGCTCGTCGTCCTCCCCGTAGTAAACTAAACAAAGTCCCCGGCTACAAGTTGGCACACAGTTCTACACTTTTTTATATATATTTCCAACTCATGGCCATATGAATCTAGGTTCATAACCATTGTTACCTCTCTCTTTCTCCTATGTATTTTCCCCCCTAAAGATAACTTTTTCGACCCATCTCCGTACCATGTGAGGACCAGATACAGCATCAGCAGCAGTAGTGCTTCTATTCCATTACTCTCGTCCATATTTCATCCAGTGTTATCACACACATACATGCATTAAGACGAAGACGTGCCACACTCACCGTAAGGCACGGGGACACAGGTAGGACGGAGTACGCACACGCAGCGTAACGTATGGAAGCACACACATACCCAATCTTGATAGCCATGCAGTAGTATTCTGCAGACACCACATATGCCCGGCTCACAGTAGCCTCAATCCAGCTCAACCTTAACCTCTCGAATCAAAGCCTGACTAACATTGACTTACAGACTCAAAATGCTTATCCATGTCCCATGATGAGGCAATTTCCAAAAGCCCCCGCATATACCCGCTTACAGTAGCCATGCAGTGAATTAGAAGCCGGAAAGATTATGCGGGTCATCCTCTGTATTTTCTGAATCTTGATTTGAACATAATCCGCCGGCTTACAAATAATTATTACCGTCCTACACCATTTCACCATCAGCTCGGCTCGATTCCGTTGTCCATAACAAGGGTCCTGTACTCCGACCCTGGAAACGCTCCCCTGCTCCTTAACAATAGGCTCAAACGTAATCCTGAGGGTACACAAGCTTGATAGGATCAGGGTGAGTCAGAACACTGGGGAAAAGACTCTACTCCTTCAACGTTTCCTCAACTTTTCAGTTTAAAAGTCAACGGAACAAGTGTGAGTATTTTAATAGCCCCCGAGCCTTATGACACTCTTCCTCACCTGTAGCATTCAATCTTGCTTAGTCCTTTTGAGTCCTGTAGCAACCCGTATAGTCCACAAAACAAGGATGTAGGGTTTGAGGGTGAGAGCGAATGATTTGAGGTACATTTAAGTTTAGCCCACATATATACGTTCAAGAGGTGAACCCTAATGATGATGATGACCGCCAGGTCGGCGAAGGAAACGTTAGACAGGTTGGAGGAGGAAAACCTTGGGTTCCCCATTGCACACATTATCATGAGAAAAACGTATATGGTGGGTACATCAAAGCCTCACAAGATTTAACACGGTAAAACGTTGACAACAAATACAGGACCTGGATTAGCCCACGTATACAATAAAATACGACTCATTTATTTATGTCAAACCCAGAAAAAGAGGATTGGCAATCGGTGAGGAACGGCTGGGGCAACAAGTGCTTTCAGCATGTACGTATATTCTAATCATCACAGCCCTATGTTTTTTTTTATTTTCAACTTGAAAATCCCAACCCGGCTGTACGTGAGTGCAGATGCAGACGTGTGTGTGCAGGGTGGAAAGATGAGAAGCTGATGGAGACCTGTAGATATTCCTAAAGCTGCTCCAAGGACCGACCATAGCTCTTTTGCAGCGCATTTGACTCGATATTTTTTGCGGAGGAGCTCCAGCAGGAACTAACGACAATAATTCGGTTGTTGCTGGAGCAAGTAAAAAATCATACTTGGCCACGTGAACGGCGGAACAGCTGAGAGTCTCGTAGTCTGTCTCGAATCAACTTGCTCCCCGGTCGTTGTCGTGTAGTTGTAAGCAAACGTACTGTAAGAGCGAAGACGTAAGGAAGGAGTACGAAAAAAAAACGTAAACTTGAACGAAATCTTCCTATGGTTCTCTCTCCCTGTACAACAATGGGAAGATCATATAGCCGTGAGTGATGTGCCAAGTAGTATTTTGTTAGAGGGGCGGTTGTAGTACTACAACCTCCTGGCCATCACATTAAAGCAGAAAAGTCAAGAGCAAATCACGTGGGAATATGGAAAAAAGAGGAGAGGGGCAATAACAACACCCGCACAGATCAACAAGATACATGTGTGCCTGTGTATGCCTGCACACAGCTGAGATTTGGACGGGAAAAAAGTACCCGAGGTACTGCGGCTACGCAGGCTGACAAAAACCAGTATAATACATGCTACAAGCACCACCACATGTGTGTGTCCCCCGGGAGAGGCATAAATATAACTTTACCATTAATCATGAGATCAAGTGTGCGTGCATGTTTGTGTGCATACATCCACAGTTTAAGAGTATGATCTTGAGTACCTTATACCGGTGCACATAGACTTTTCACTGTGGCGTGGTCCGGGTTCTCCTTGTCGCGGCCACAGACACCAGAGCTCACACTGTAGCTCTTCTCTATAGCGTCTACGACGACCGCTGGGTTCCCCAGACAAGGTTTTTTACCCGAGCTTTCCCAACTCACGACTTTAGGAAGAGCTGATACGTTATTATCATCATGGAAGTCATAGAGGAGGGCGCACTGGCTGTCCACTGTAACAAGACCCAGGGCTATAGTTACCGTCCGCCCGTCCGCATATATATGTATATATATATATATATATATATATTATATATAACTGTTCCAAAAGATCTCTAGTCCCTGTCCGAAGCCACGGATTGTATATTCTTGTTGCGTACTACTTTGCATCCATTTACCTATCTGTAGCTATCATCATCGTCGGGGGAGTTGAGCTGTTACCACGTGTTTGTGTGTATGTACGGGCTCTACGTGTTGGTGAAAAACCACGAGGTGGACGACGACGACTTATGGCGACGAGCAGAAGCTAGTTCGCTCCTTTATCCCACAGTCTCATCTTCCAGCCCACTGGTTCCTTATATACACTGAACATCCGCTCACACACGGCTCCTGCACTCTGAGGACAGTAGCAATTTTGTTATCCACACAATTCTAATCAGTATGATGGCCAAGGAGAGCCACGTCGCTGTCAAAAGTTTGTAGCCCCAGTGAGGGACAAAAAAAAAGTCGTATCCAATCTCCACACCTCACCCCGCGGTCTCTACCCCGGGAAACGAGCCCAGAACATAGTAGTGAAGATGAGGTACCGGGGACGGCCCTTGAAGTGGAAGTACAATTTTTTGCAATTAGGAAATCACTCCAGGGGCTGATTCTGAATCATCCAGGATTCTGTCGTAAACTCCAACACGAGTCATCCCAGCACGCTTCCATAACAGAAATCACCTGTGTATACCAGTGTGCTGAAGGAGCCTGTAACCGGGATGATGGGGATTATTCCATGTAGTTTCCAGTCCGAGAGTAATTGGTAATAGCCACAGCCTCTTTTACATACAGGGTTGATAGCATCGTTAGGACACTCCGGTTTTACCTTTAATCCACTCAGTTGGGCAGTGCATGTCTACCAAAAAAGAGGGGAAAATACTTGGATATATGTCGCCGAGTTACCATCGTAACCGTTACGCCTGAAGGGCTAGTGACGGAAACCATGGTAACTTGGGGTAAAAGCTGGAGCACGAGCTTCCTTGATAGCGGGCAATAAGACTGATTACTATAATTAAGAGCTTGTTAATAGATTTGGAGGAGAGTTGGCCGAGTTGATGTGAGAAGGGTCTTTGGAGCACATTGAAAG
>WJFA01002304.1:0-16547 GCA_009870155.1 Pseudobourletiella spinata | reverse complement strand
ATACATTCTCTGGGTTCAATGTATGCATAGTCGGCGATATAATATTATTCGGTGGTCGATTTATCATGTTATATTGCATAGTGCATGGCGGATGCCTGGATGTATGATATTAGTGGCACCATAAGGTTAGTGGCCATTTTTGTCGAAGGCGTATGTGGTGATAGCTGTTTTAACGTTTGGGTTGTGATCTAAAATCAAAGGTTTTTGAGTTTCCTAGGTGTGTGTAGTTCATTGCAGAAATAGTGATACTACGATGAGCATCCACAGCCTGTGCCAATGGGATTGGTATATGAGTGCACTTTAGCCTTGTTTTGGCCTGCTACAGGTAGCAATGTATCTCCGCGACTGATTTGTATAAAACGCAAAGCGTTACTGGAGTTTCTTCGAAGTCTTTCGAAATAAGAAATCGTTAAACGGCATGTTCGTGAGTCCTCAAATTGAAGATAGAGAGTGAAGAAAATATTTCATTTGGTATCCCGCCCGCTGTGTGTTGCATCTTAAACTTACGGTGGCACCGTCGGCTCTGAAACTTACAGTGCGGTGGCACGGCATTTTCGTGTTTTGTGATTTTACTCAATTATTACTGGAGTTTTGAGCAATAATAGTGTAATATCACTGTAAAAGGAAGGTTTAGACTCAAGTTAGCTGAAGTACTTCCCAATTGTTATGTGAGTGTAGTTTAAATAAGATATTTTACCATTCAAGTGGGTAATGTGGGCTTGCTGTGGGTTTTGATGGTGCCCAAGTCCAAGTCCAACTCACAATTGTTTTCCTCGTTTCAAACTTTCCCGCCCTTTGCCTGCCCACCCAAGAATACCTATGCATGGCTGCGGCCGAAAATCGGACTGAATTAAACATTTTTTATTTACTGTAAAATTACATGCACTATTTTTTAGCTATTTCTAACAAACGCCTGTCATTATCATCATCTAATACATTATGTTATTCAAATTTGGCAAATTTCTCAAAATGTTTTGAGGAAAATGAAAAAAATAATTCCGGGGCATTGTGCATCATCTGGTGATCAAGAATGAATCATCGGAAATCCACGGAGAGAGGGACAATTCAAACGGGATCGGTAGAAAAGAAGCAGTTCTTCTACGAAACATTCAAATTACTGACAATTTTTCCGAGTATGATTGAGAACGTTAGAGTGATAATCAAATAAAAGGCTTCCTGTCTACATTCTACTGCTCTTTAATTATAACGAATGGAAGCATGAACTGTGCACGTAGTCGCCTCATTGTGAAGGATCTGAGGGTGGTACAAATAAATAAATAAATCCTATGAGTGCCAGTTTCCGTTTCCAGGAACATTGGTTAAATTTTCGCTCTAAAATTACAGGGGCTCGGTCCTTGAGCTAACCTTTAAAAATGACGATGACCTCCGTGGAGCACTCCCAAGCTCCGTTGAGCTTTGTGGAGCAAATTGACTTCTCTGAAATTAATGAATTATCCGTAAGTCATCTCCGTCATCCGTCTTATTCCACGACCATTAATTAATGACATCATATTTCATTCTGAAACAAATGAATTCTGTTCATATTTACAGATCGTTGGACGAGGTTCCTTTGGAACCGTGTACCGAGCGAAATGGAAGGACAAATACGTAGCTGTGAAGAAGATTGAAAGTGAATCGGAAAAGAAAGCCTTTACCGTTGAAATTCGTCAACTCTCTAGAGTAAACCATCCAAATATTGTAAAATTGTACGGCAGTTGTGTCAAGCCTGTCTGTCTTGTGATGGAATATGCCGAGGGTGGATCACTGTACAATGGTAAAGTCGCCTAACTAGATCAAAATATTCTCACTACGACTTTTAAAGTGGTTCAAAGAAGTGCAACTCAGATTTGTTCATTTCAGTTCTCCATGGAAATCCTCGGTTGCAATACACAGCAGCTCATGCAATGAGTTGGGCTCTGCAAACAGCTCGAGGAGTTGCTTACTTGCACGGAATGCAACCCAAAGCACTGATTCATCGTGACCTGAAACCCCCAAATTTACTTTTGATAAATAGTGGGACGGTTCTAAAAATCTGTGATTTTGGAACTGCATGTGATAAGCAGACGTACATGACAAATAGCAAGGGAAGTGCTGCCTGGATGGCTCCCGAAGTGTTCGAAAGTAATTATTGTTGAACTGTGGAAACTGAACGCTTCACAGTGCTGTGCTCTAACACATCGTGTCCATATTATTCTTTGTGATTATGCTTTTAGGTAAATCATATACGGAAAAATGTGATGTCTTCAGTTGGGGAATCATTCTTTGGGAAGTTCTTACTCGCCAAAAACCCTTTCATGACATAGGAGGCCCTGCCTTTCGGATAATGTGGGCTGTTCATCAAGGAACACGCCCACCTCTCATAGCAGGCTGTCCTCTCCCTATTGAACAACTCATGACCTCGTAAGTGCTTCAAATGAAGCGCGGCATGATTTTAAGTCCTTTTAATGAAAGAAATAAGGGATTTTTAGAATATTTGTAATGCAACAAAATTATGGGATTGCTGAAAACAATTTTAAAATAGTTAAATAATGAGATTTCGTATCAAATATTCATTTTGCTTCCAAGGTGCTGGGATAAGAATCCAGAGGGAAGACCTCCTATGGCCGAAGTTGTCCGTCAAATGTCCCACCTCTGCGAGCTTTTTCCCGGTGCGGATCAAAAACTCCAATATCCAGATAGTTCTGCAGAATCTTCCGCTGCTGGTTAGTGCCACCTCTATTACTGATTTTCCATCATCAGTTTTTGGTTCTTACATGAGGCCTGTACAATTTTTTGAGTAGATCCTGACATTCCGACGGACACTCGGGTTTCAGAAACGCTTGAGGAAGACTACGAAGATAATGCGGAAAAAGAGGGTTTTCTACATCCTGGTGAAATACAAACTGTTCCGCGTAAGCTCTGACACTTATCAACAAGCAATCAACAGTAAATATATCCGAGCCAATGTAAGCCATGAGTTAATTTCAATTTTGCATTTTCAGTACCAACCGCGGTTCGAAACGGTATGGTTCTTTCGCCAAATGCAACTCTAGCGAATCCAGCGTCCTTCAGTCTTCCTTCGCATACCTCCCAGCAGGCACTGCCACCACTGCAGATTGACGTAGATAAGGTACTGGAATCCTGTAACCGCTACAGTTCAGTCTGAAAATTTATAGCGAGACTTGTAGATTTACTTGATAAGTGGGTCTTTCTGCTGGACTCTTTTTCGTTGCTTCGCCAAGATCACTCAACATCAAATATTTAAAAAATGTTGTTTCAAAAATAGAGTTTGATTTACGCGGTTTTAATTATTATTTAAATTCAGATCATCCCATTCAATTTTTTGCGGGGTTTGAAGTATCTTTTAATACTTTTTTAAAAATCGATATTTAAATAGTTTCAAGCAATTTTTCAATTATGATCATTCCATTCCGTTACAGTTTTTTTCATTTGTTGTTTTTTAAACAATTAGCTGTCTTTACTGTCTGTATTTTCGTTTGGCAGAATGCCTGGGAATTCGAAGGCGAAAGTGAAGACATCCTTGCTCTGAGAGGTTCCGGTGGTGCTGCCTCAACGAACTTACCTGAACAGGCTGGAGTGTCCTCGGAGCCTCAATACAAACCTCACAATAGCGCAGCAGCATCCGCCTTCGGCAGCCCCACCAATGCCTACCCCGACCGCCCTCCTCCCACCTATCCACCCCCACCTGCCAACTTCATAGTAAGTCCAAACGTAGGCCGCCCATCCTCCGCCGGCTCCTCCCCATTCAGACCTACAAATAATACCCCTACGATACAGTCACCCTTATCCGCCGGCTCTACTCCCATCCATCCCGCTCCACCCTACCCCATCCATCCTGTCTCCGTCCCCGTCGCCACACCCACATACGGTTGGTCCAGCTCCCTCTTCGGCCCCCGGCCTCAAAACTACAGTCCGGATCCTCCGGCCCAGCCGCATGCAAGTCAGAATGTGCCCTACTATCCGTACCCTCCATCGCCGAGTGGACCTTACGGATTCATCCGTCCATCCGGGAGCTCATCCACATCCACGACAACTTTTGGTGATGTCCAGCTCGTGTCACGACGCCGTCCCACCCAATTGCCCACTAACAAGAGGCACTCGACTGACTTCAATATGCTGAACGAGGACAGCCAGGCTCAGGGATACTCCATGCCGCATCTCGTCAACGACTACATTGAAGGGATGACGGGTAGCCGCCCCAACTCAGCTCCTCATCAGGGTCACCGCCGTGCATCATCCTACGGCTCATCCAAGGATTTCACCGGAGCTCCTGGCTTCTCGCCACGTGATCAAGCCCGACCCGCTGGCTACCCATTTAACTTCCCTCACGGTAATAGCATGGTGAATCCCTTCCCGCCTGACGGAGATTTTTTTGGGTCACTCACAAGAGGAAACATGCTATGTAGACAATGTGTGAGCCAGGAAAGTAGAGTAGCGCGTAGAAGGAGGATGATGATACGATGACTCATCATCACAGAACATAGCCTGCTGCCTGCTGACTGTTTACGCTATGATTATACTGGAACGGTGGAACGTTCCCTCAAGAATTTCCCCCACGCGTGAAAAAGACAGTTGTGAAGCTTTGAATGGTTGATGATAAACCGTGTGTGCACCGTCCCGCGATGACTCATCCTTGTCATCATCTCTCGGGGATTCGGAGTGAACGGAAGAGTGTACAGTATATTATCCTACACTCGCACTCACAGGCCTGCAGTACTAATTTTTCCCTGTATCCTCTCCTGCACGGTTTAAAAGTCGACCTCCTGCTCTTCACACGCTCCACATATAGGGTGTAAACGACACCGGGAAATTAACTGTGGGGAAACTCCTCCTGGTAGCCCTCCTCTCCCAGTCTCGTTTACGTCTCTCACAACTTACAACACGCAGAGAGACACAAACACACACGCTATACCTTTGAGAACATGGTGCGGGGAAAAGTAAAAGGTCCCATGCTCGTACTTCAAATATCACATCTGGTTCTGGTTTTCTCAAAACAAAAAAAAGTAATGACCTGACTGACTCTGTGCTCTGCTCTGGTGAGGAGAACTCTGGGCTGATTCATCATCTGCTTATAAATACTGTTGTTTTACTATACTTGCCCTCCCGCTGTCACTGGCCGCCGTTACGGCTCATTTAATGACTGCTTTGGTGTCGTGTGTATGTGTGTTTGTCTGTTTTACTGTGTGCTGTGTGCGCGTCTGTGTGGATGCGTGTGTGTGTACGTGTGTTAGTGGGCGTGTGAGTGACAGTGTGTGTTTAATGTATGTCTGTGTGCGTGTTTGTATAATGAGCCAGTGTGACTCTTGCGGCCGTCGCACCACCACCAACCACTGCACTCCACTGGCCGTATTTTTGGAAATGACCCGCTGAGCCTTTACTGTGGCGTGTACGGAGGAGTAATAATTATCTCACTCAATTACGTATGTAAGGAGTGATGTGATGATGATGTGTTGTAGCGGATGGAGAACTCTTGAAAATATCCGCCACCTTTTTTTTTTTAGTAATGAATGACTTCCATCCGTGGAAATTCTCACTCATTGTTTCGACCTTTTGGCGCCCTTGGACCTTGTCGCGCTCTATGGGAGAAGATTGTGGCCTTAAAGTGGAAAACACTGCAAGTTTGTGGGCTTCCGTTGGAACTGCAAGGCTTGCATTCGAAGTTTCCACTGTTCTGTATCTGCTGAACAGGGCTTCCATCAGGAGTTGACAGTGTGGCAGCCTTCAGAGTTTGTATTACAAGTTAATATCGTAGTGACCTAAAAGGCTTCCATGAGGTATTAACAGGATGGCGGTCTCAACTTTTTTTGTTAGAATTTGACAGTGTGTAGAGGCATTAAAGCTCCCCATTGGAAGTTTAAGTTAAAATTACAACGGGCTCAAAGGCTTCCATGAGAAGTTTATAATTTAAGCTGTAGCTACTGACCAGTGATCGTAAGTCCTGCCCAGTAGGTTATCCACACAGTTCAAAGTTTTGAGCGAGAAGACGTATATATTTATGTAATATTTGGCCACGGCAGCGGTAATTGGAGTATAAATCCTGTTTTCCTTCCCGTAATAATACCTGTTGTGAAGCGCATGGCTGAGAGTCAAAAGCATTGAGTCAGTCAGTCAGTCAGTGTGGATTCGGAGCTGGTGCAGGACGAGAAGGAGGAAAGAACGGGAGGGAAGGGTATTGTAAATTGTTGGACGGTGATCATGACGACGACTGCGATGATGATGCTGCTGTTGCTACTGCCGCTGATGATGATGATGATGATTTGGGCTGCAGCGGGATGTCTTTTGGGTTCTCCTCCCGGCATGACTCATCATCCCACCGTCGTTGTCGTCGTCGTAGTGTGTTTCTTCGGAGGGCAGCCTGCCAACAGGGAAGCTTTGCCAAAGGGAAAAAATTCTTTTTCATTCCAACTTGAGTTGAACGTGTGAACAGACGTAGAAACTCTGTAGTTGTGTGAGGATATAGTTTGGAAGAGCTCGAGAGCGAGAGAGAGAGAGAGAGGAAGAGATCATATCCTTCCGTGCCTCCAAGAAGAAATAATGAATTACGGGGAGCAGTAGTTGTATTATAGTTTAGTTGGAAGCAGCAAAAGTCCTATCCCGCTCCCAATATCTCTCAAAAGTCCACACAGACAAAATCTCTCAAAATGTTGTGCCAGCTCGAATCCTGCATTCATAACAACAATAACAGCCACAACAATTCCACGAATAAATCATTAATTCCCATAAGTGATACTGAAGGGCGAGGGTTTGATGATGTGGTGGCGGTGGTGGGCATGGGCAGTACGGGGTCGGGTCGAAGTGAGGCGAGATTGGCAGCTTGTATGACGGCCGTGATACAGGACGGTGTGGTCCATAGTAATACTGGTGACGAGGAGGACTCGAGTAGTATGAGCTTTAGTGATGTAGTGAAAGTGAGTCGGGACTCCATCCGGCTGAGAGAAAAGACGACTCCGGTTCGGAAACGATTTGGTGATCCGGACGCCATGTTCCGGGAAATGGTGACGAGCCTGAGGGAGTCCATGGCCGGAGTTAGTGTTCAATTTGCCTTTGATTCCGTGGCCGTCTCTAGTGCGGGGTCAGTGGCGCGCTTCCATGAGTCGGATCACCACAGAAGTTTCCACACAGAGCCCCTCACAGAAACACCAGCTTTAGAAGGGAGGGCCATTTCTGTGCCCTCTGAACCAATGGCTGTAGTGGCCACAACAAATCCACCACCAGCAAGAACAACAACAAATTGTAGAGCGGGAGATGAGGAAAGTGGGAGAGTGCGGAGCGACGGAGTGGCGGTGGTAGATCGGGGCAGCAAATCGCGCGTGAACTTTAATGAGCTGATTCGTTGTGATTGTCATGCCAAGGGCCTTGAGCCAGCCAACCTCTGCCGATCCTTGAGATGTCGATTGCTCTGGTTGCAGAACAGATTGGGTAAAGCTCGTCCACACCGTGAATCTTTCATCATGGTCGTGTGTGTGTGTGTGCTACGAATACGGATGAGGGAGTTGCTATTTGTGCAGTTGGAATAATGGCATGCAGGTTTAGTTTCTCGAAGTTGATGTGTACTTTAATGGGCAGTTTGAATGTTTCTGTATAGGGGATGGTGGCACACCGGATTCGCTGTACGAAAATGCCTATCTGGTCCTCGACCCCGAGCTTCAACCCATTTCACCCGCCACGGATATTCCAGAGTCAATGCAAATTTTTGAAGAGCACAAGCGGGTGAGTTTTTGGTGAAGTTCTCAACTCGTTTGCGCATTGGGAAATGATAATTAATGGGGTTGATTAATATATGATGATGATTTTTTTGTCTGTCTTCTCCGGGTTTTTCCAGCTCGCTCAAGAGTATTTACAAGCGCAAACGGAAATAGAGTGTCTGCTCCAAGCCAAGGAGGACCTTGAGCGACAGTTGGCGGAGGAGAGTCAATTTGGTCCGAATGACAAGCGAGCGGATGAGAGGCTGAGGGAATACCGGGAGCTGCAGAGTGAGAATGTAAGTGAGAATGACATGACTCGTGCGGGTTTTCGTTGGAAGTTTATGTTTGGATGGAAATGTAATGCAAAAGTTTGATTTGGATCTCGAGAGTTGGAATGGTTTGTGGAGTTTTGTGAGGGAATTTCCGAGAATGCTAAATCTGTAGTGAGAATGCTTTTTTAAAAATATTTTAGATCAGCCTCGTGGAGTATCACAAGAACCTAAAACGACAGTTGGAGCTTATGAAGGGGAAGAAGCAGCAGCAAGTGAGAACTCCGCAGACACCTCCGGCAAATGATGATGCAGAGCCGGGTTGGGTCCTCGTCCGCCCCGAGTAGTGGAATATTTTCCTCACAATATCAAAATGTTCATCTCAGTCTCAGCGGAAACCCTCGTTTGTATACCACCAACAACGGCCTCTTTCTATATGCATTATATTAGTGGAAGAGAACTTTTGTTGTTTTTTTTTGAATTTTTTAAACTTGAACTTGTCACTACTATTAGTACTGCACTCCAAAAATAGTATCGTGTGAACGTGGGGGGAAGGGGTTGTCTAATAGCTCGCGTGAGGAAAGACGTTGGCATTTAAACTATTGTTAGCCGGAGGAATTCCTCTGCGCTGTATATTACGAAACATTACTCGCACGTGTTTCCCTGTGCAGTGTCTAATTCGATGGCATGTTATGGTTGATGTTCATGAGAAAGTTATTTTATCTTTTCAAATTCCGCTCTACTCTAGTGCCTTTTCGGGTGCGTTACAGTCAGTGGAGTAATAAAAAGTTTTAATATGTAATCATAATAATAATTTTATTTTATTTTATTAGAATATTTAAGACGGATGGATGTGAGCGAGAGAATATCACAAATTTTAGGACTGGAAAGTTGTATATGAGAGGTGATTTTAGCCTCATTATTATTACTATTATGAATAATGTATGATGGCAATACTGATTTTAAGATTATCGTTGAAAATCGCAACGCAGTTCAATAAATTATTTACCTTGGTCGCAAGATAGCTGAAATGTGTGTTGACTCTAAATGTGTTGCCAGTGTCTAAGTGCAGTAACCTTTCATCTGAGGGGATTGTGTTCATTATTGAGCGAAGCCATTGTGGACTTGACAAAGGCGGTAAATGTGTGACTTGGATGGAAATGGCCTGTAACCATATATTGTGAATATCTAGTGTATTAATGGCGACGTATGGAGAGCGTAGGCCAATTAGAATCTCACACTATTTCTGGTTAACTGATTCATTTCAATTAGAATTTGGCTGGAGGATATTGCTAGGGAATTGACGCGAAATGCACTGGGCTGGAATTCACCTCATTGTGCTAGCAGCAATTATTCGTATTGGGAGCTGCCATAGGGGACAGACAGCTAAACTAGCGACTGCGGCTGTGAAGTTCTGCCACGAGGGCCGAGTTTACAAGGCTAGTTTTGCCCAATGCCCGGGAGGTTTGCTTCTCAAGCCCAAGTTCCGTCATTTACCGGAATGCATCTGCACCCACGGAATGTGAGGATTAATTCAGTATAGTTATAAGTGAAGGTAATATTTTGAAAACCTTACAGCTTTTTAGATTTTTACACAAAGGATCCTCCACGGGAGACATTTATGATGGGATCATTGCCAACAATGACTTACGCTGCAGTGAGTACCGAGTCAAAAGTTATAGTGATGTACGTTCGACATCTTTTAGTATGAGTGCTGAAATAGTCAGTTATAGCATTCTTCCACAAATGGTGACATAATCAAATGATCTATGCTTTGAAACAGTGGACCCTATTCCTACCGCTCGCACCGCCCCTTTCTCCATTTTCAGAGACAGTAACGATAATTCCGTTTGAAAATGGTACGGACCGCCTCGACTACTTCCGAATGCGAAGGTACATTATTGATTCCCTCAAGGAAGACAGTCCGGTTCCAGTATTGGAGGAAGTAGCCAGGGAACAGATTTTCTACCTTGCAAATCGCAAACGGCAAAAGGCTGCCGGGGTTCAAATAGGGAGTCTCTGCCTGAATAAAACTATATCGTTTAATGATGGCGTCTATGTGGATGATTGGAACCCCTCAGATAAACCTAAAAGTAAGTCTACAGGTGCAAAAATAGTTTTTTATGTGAGCATAATTATTACGGAATTATGTTTTAATTTCTTTTTTCATGCACAAGTGCACGAAATAAAGGGAAATCATTGCAGTTTTTATTTCAAATTCGCTTTTTGCTTTTTTGCGTACAACTTTTGTCTACAATATTGGCGGCAATTTCGAATTCACTGAATATTTTTCAGTTACATTTCGAGTTGGTGAAACCTGCGAAGCTGGAACATCCACTTTCCACATATCTGATCCAAAGAAAATTTACCGCTATGGCACGTGTAAGCGAAAAATTGCTGAATTTGTGGAGGATGTTTGCGGTTGCAAATAAATTACGAATTTCCACTGATATTGCAGACTTTAAGAAACAATGTTCGTTGGCCCCAAGTTGCCTGGAGACTCAAGAAACTGTCTTCGAGCTTCCAGATCTGCGCATGCCCAAGTTTGTACTTGAGTCTGAAAATGAAGAGCTGCAGCGCCTTGCTCGGGACGTCAAGTGTGACACGATTGTGGAGGAAAATGTACAGCTGGCTGAATATTTTACACGTTTGGCCCACAGGCAGATTGTGGGTTATGAAATGGGGTCAAATCCTGTTCCATTCAAAATTGTCCAGGAGTCCCTCAATGTTTTCAAAGCAGTCATTGATGATACAGTAGTACCGGTTAGGTTTTTGGATCAAGTTATCAAATACTTCCACTACCTCTACTTCGACAAGATTGAGTATAAAATGGACCAGGACTTTGCGGATAAACTACTTTATGCCATCAATAACTGTCGATTAAACTCCCGTGAAATGCATTTTGTTATGCAGGGGTGCCCTGCCAAGGTATAGTGGTGCTTTGCAAAGTTCTTATTTCTTTAGAAGGGGCCGCTGTTAATAATGGTAAAAAGTATGAAGTAACTCTGATTGAGCGCGCAGGTCGAGTATTTTAAGCAGCCAACCTCCCTATTCGGTTATAAATTCGTCAAAGTTGACCTGGAAGATGAGAGAAAGTATGACGAAGCCAAATATGATGCCATTGGGGAAGTGGTGTACAAAGTGGCCAATTTCGTCTACAATTACTGCGTCAAGTATTTAGATCCCAAACTCTTTCTCCGGGACTACTTCAAGAAGGAAGTGAGCAAACTTTTGGCCATGGCAACTGTTCAGTCAAGATGGTGAGTCTGAGTAGGCTAGAACAATCTGTAAGAAGTTTGTATTTACTTGCAATGCAACAATGGAATTTACAGGCGTAGAGAGTGTACACAGATTCCCAGTTCCACGCAGTACCGAAGCATTCTACCGTATGGTGATATCAACGCCATAATGAGCAGCCTAGACGTGGTCGTTGCGGCAGCGCTAGTAGATTCATCGGAGAAAAACTGGATTCCACGTCCAGAAAGAAAAAAGGCACATCGCAAGAGGTAAGTGTTAGTAACGTGATTGAAATTTTGTTGTTTTATCGGAGGTGATGCAGCTCCAAGTTTAATATAGCCATTGCAGTTAATCCGTTGCAATTAGTAATTTTTAGGTTGGTTGCCAGTTTGTTGTCATTGTATTGATTCTCATTCGATAGCTACAAATAGCTCTTATCGACTTGTTTGTGCAGCATTTGTAGAGTCTTGTTGAGTTTTCACAGTATTGCTTTCAACTTGCAGGCGAAGTGTACTTGACTACGAACATTACGAGATTTGGAACGGCGGGGCGTACTGCTTGCAACTAAACGACTACCCAGACAGTCGTGGACCGGCCGCGTGGGGAATATTACCAGATATAACACGATTAATCATGCCGTAAATTTAAAGCTATTCATCAGTTTTGACAACTGCGTGAACAACTTGACGTGATCTGGGCAAACAAAATAGTTCTCATTGATGGAAGCATTCGACAAGAAAAACGTAATTGTCTTATGCGATGCACATATCTCTGCTATTCGTATCCGATTTCACTAACTTTCCTCTCTTCGTCCATGCGCGTGTTGTATATGAAAATGAAATCGCATGGTCCCCAAACATGTAAGCATTCAAATTAGCATTCTCGATGGTACCATTCTGATTTTCTGATGCACTTGAGAGCCAAATGAGATCAAGGTCTCTATAGACCTCAGAAAGACGACATCAACGAAGATGTCCTTATAGCACACTGAACGAAGCCTTATTATTAAGCTGTCAGGGATAACAGAGAGGCACTTGGAGATTATTCATGGAGTCATGGAGAGGACGTGGAGGATGGTAGATTTATAATGTCCGTCCGAGCCTGTGGTACCCACCTCATTAATATGCAAGTATAAATTATTTTATACAAACAATGAAACGTTTTTGAGCTCCTCGTAGCAATGCACTCAAACAAATGATGCAATAATTATTTAAATCGTTTACCAGCTTGGGCTAAGCGAAACTTACACACGACACTGAGTATTTAATTGCGCAATTGAGGAGATTATTAATAACTACACACCCTCACAATATCAACCGAGTATTTCATCATTATTTCATTGGGAAAGTAGATAATGCATGAGATAAGTGATCTGCTTACAAAGCGATTCAAGTGCTGCAGCAACGTGTTCCACAAAGCTTGACCACCAATTCGGGATCAATTGGCAATACGAAAACCTGAATACTGTTCGTGAAATATCAGTGAGCAATATTAAGTGAGTAGTCTCACTTTGGCATTCTTCTCAGCATCCGTCATCAAGAATAAGTTTGAAAACCGACATGGCGTTGGGAGAAAAAGGGTAGTTGCAACTGGATGATTTAATTCAGATGAGTAATGAAGAATGTGAAGTCAGTGGCAGCTGGAACCACTTCAGTCGCTGTACAACATTGAGACTTAAACAGATAAATAATTCGGAGATGAAATTGCCATTCCATGTAGCTCATTAAGTCAACTGATTGTAACTTGTAACCTGTGACTTTGGTTTAGAGCAGACCCGGAGTCAGTGGCGGCTTGTTAAACTATAATGAAATGACTCCAAAGTACCATATTTCACGTCAAGTGCAACTATTGATGACACGTTCACTCGGAATGATGACACTTCCGTGCTGAAAGAACGCTGCACAGAAGGTTGAAATCCAACTTCGTCATGATTTGACTTTGATTCATTTATTGTTACATAGCACTGCAGTGTTAGTAAACGTTTAATTTCAAGGCCAAGAACGATAAGAACTGTTCAGTGTAATAAATACAGGGAACTCCTAAGACCATACACTAGTAGGTTCCGTGTAAATTTTCCTGTAAAATCAATTGACTGGTCTTCCGCCGCTTTAACAATGCGGGATTTAACAATACTTTCTCTGGTTGCGGCCGTACTTGTAGCAGTGGTAGTTGCAGCTCCATCCCATTTAGGTACAGGTGACTTCTTCAAAAAAATCAAATCCATTTCAATGATATAAAGTAAATTTAATTATAATTTAGAAGCTCCCAAACCTCACCACGATAGTTACCATCGAAGTATCGCACGCAAGACAGGAGGAGTTGCCCCTCGAGACTGGCTATCCGATCTGATCATTCTCATAACTGGCCAGGACCCATCCGATTTCCTTGTGGATGTCAACGACACACTGAAGAAACTTCACGGCCTGGTCGTACAGGCCACAGGCGAGCTTCAAGACATTATGATAGGGACCACACCAGCGGCGGCAATAGAGATCCAAACAGCCATCAATGACGTCTTGGCAATGTCTCTTCCAATCATCAATCCAATTTTACAAGATCTTGAACTCGTCCTACCAGCCATCTCTCGCAAATTATTCCCTGATGTTTCCCTAATTATCAGTATCATTCTCGGTCGTTCCTTTGAAGACTTTCTCAACTCCATCACGGTAGCTTTTGTCAGTGTGGAAAATTTGATCGGGGAGATGCTCAGCCGCTTACTCAATGTGACTGCCATTGTGGAATCAGGTTGTGCTCAGAAGATTGAGGTTGTAATGGAATCCACTCTTGTCGAAGCTTGGATAGTAATGCAACCAATTTTGGATGTACTGAAACAAATCTTCCCCACCATTAGCCGCTTTCCTCTGCTTTTTCCTGCCTCCAGCACTAATTTCCACCAATAGCCCAAGGTCTCCAACGAGCTCATTGTATTTCAGCGAGCTTAAAATCATAATCTAAAAACTACAGTCAAACAAATTAAAGATGTATGCCACCAATTAATTGCAAATTAAACTATGTCTCAATATTCAAAAGGACTGACTGAATATTTTAATAAAACCTGTTTTTAAGTTTCCACAAATTTCACCTCTCACAGGATGGCGCGATAGTGTCGTCAATTGTCAAGCCAGTATGCTTTCTGTCAAATAATGCTGTTCCTCTTCCTGTCTCATGAGAGCTGAGCCACTGGGGCGACAGAGTTGTTAGATTTGTAAAAAAAGATGGCAGGGATTTTCATATCAATTCAAGGCCCGCTGTATCGTTTTTTCCACTTCAATGCCAGTCTCAACGAGCATCAAAATACTTCACGAAAACACCTTGATATGCAAAAGTTGAGAAATGGGTCACCTCAATCATCACCACGTTCACCGTTGTCAGACCGATTAGTCCATTGAAGTCAACCTCGTCAAAAAATTAGCTACCGACAGCACAAAACCGTTTCGGTTGCTGTGCACAAGTAGATGAAAAATGCGGCCGCTAAATTTTGACGCCAGATGTGAAGCCTACGGTGAGAGACTTCACTTGTAAGGGTACCAGTAGGTCGTACTCATCTCCGAAAAAGCAGCTCATTTGATTCACAAAAATCATTTTGAACCATAACCAGGATGTTCCGGAGTGTTCCACGTCCGCGCGGGAGCGAATGTTAGGGATGGTCTATGAACCCTTGGACCCAAGCCCTCACTGATTGTAGGTATCCGGTTGTCTTTGTTTCCCATCATCGACTCTCCATCCAACGTAGGTTTTGCAGATATCACGCTCTTTCCGCATGATTGCTGCCTTGAAATATTGTTCGGATTGCACTCAACAGCCAGTAGAAGTCGCAGAGGCCAAAAAGTAATTAGCGATAAATGAACATAAAACTAAATGTCAAGTACTCGAGAAAGCGGACGTGGGGCTGCTGATAAGGATCGGAATAACCAGTATAGCATTGAAGCACTTGAGCGGAGC
Source organism: Pseudobourletiella spinata (assembly GCA_009870155.1). Taxonomy (NCBI): domain Eukaryota; kingdom Metazoa; phylum Arthropoda; class Collembola; order Symphypleona; family Bourletiellidae; genus Pseudobourletiella; species Pseudobourletiella spinata. Next base: position 1,414 of record WJFA01002304.1, on the reverse strand, counting down.
ACTACTGGTCAAGACCGCCTCATATATAAGCGTGGACATGATTATCCCAGGTCACTTCAGTTCCAACATCAGTGGAGAAGCAACCAGACAATAACTGAAACGCAAAAATGAGAGCTGCGATCCTTTTCGCCCTTGTGGCTGCCTCCTTCACGGCCGTTTTAACTGCCCCCGCCAGTCAGAACCATGGTGAGTTGGAAGTAAAAGTTTTGGTGTTCCCACCACGATTCTTTCAACTTTTCCTAGCCAAAGAAAACCTCGGATTCATGAGTAATGCATAATTCTTTCACTCGTGTTTACAGCCGTTCAAATTCGTCACAAGACCCATGTACAGCCTTCCCAACTCCAGAAACTGGTCCCTAAGGCCACGATCGGAGAACTCTTGGAACAAATCCAGGCTTCCGCCGCGGCTATCGATGCAGCTGTGAATGCTGCTGCCGCGGAATTGGAGGCTGCTCTTGCCGGAGTCCCAGCTGTCCTCGACCAGGTTGCCGCACTCGTTTCTGCTGCCGAAGCTCAGGCTGAGTCCATCGTTGCTGCTGCCTTGCAAGAGGCCCTCAACACCCCAGTGGCTCAACTCCCGGCTCTAGTGGAGAAGACGCTTGCCCAACTTCAGCAACTCATCCAAGCCACCGCCCAGGAGGTTCAATCCATCGTTTCCGAAGGAGCCGCCTCATTGGTCCCCCAGATTCAAGCTATTGTCAATAAGCTTGTTGCCGATGTTGACGCCGCCGTCCAACCTGTTCTGGACATCATTGCTGACCTGATCGGTTCCCCCGCTGCTGCTCCCAAGGCAACTATTCGAGAACTCTTGGATCAGTTGGAAGCATCCGCCGCGGCTATTGATGCCGCCCTAAGTTCCGCCGCTGCCGGCGTTCAGGAAGCCCTTGCCGGAGTTCCTGCTGTTCTCGAGGCGGTCGTTGCAGAGCTTGAAAAGGCTGAGGGAAAAGCTTCCAACATCATTCTTGGTGCTCTCCTCAAGGTTGTCATCACTCCTCCCGCTCAACTTCCAGCCCTTCTTCAGCAAACCATCGCTGACATCCAAGCCCTGATCCAGGCCACAGCTCTTGAAATTCAAATTATCGTCGCCCAATCCGCCATCGAGGCTGCCGCTCAGGTCGAAGCTATTCTCAACCAGCTGAACACTGATATCAACGCAGCCGTCCAGCCAGTTGTTGACATTATCAATGAGCTCATTGGAACTAAGGCTATTGTCCCCAACGCCACCATCCGTGACCTTTTGGACCAGCTGGAAGCTTCCTCCGCCGCCATCCAGGCTTCCGTCCAAGCCGCCGTCCAGAAAGCTGAAGCTGCCCTCGCTGGTGTCCCCGCCGTTCTCGATGCCGTCGTTGCCGAATTGGAAGCCGCTGAGACCAAAGTCACCAACATTCTTACTGCTGCACTCGTCCAGGCCCTC
>WJFA01002303.1:0-16551 GCA_009870155.1 Pseudobourletiella spinata | reverse complement strand
AATTGACAATTTTTATGTCCTTTCAAGTTTCAACACGATGATTTGCTGATTTGCCAAACGTGTGCCAAATTGGAAAGCAAAACGGTAGCTTTACTTGCCCTCCTGACTATGACTTAGTTAGTTGATATCTGGTAACCACTTTTCAAAAGTGGTTACTAACTTGAGCAGAAATCTGACTCAAGAATCAATTGTTTTTTTTTCATTCCATAAATATGCAATGGTTATGGTCAAACTATTCTAGCGCACTGAATCCAAATTACTCAAGCTACTCGCTTTCATTGTAATGATGTAAAATGTCACCGAATGTATCTCAAGTGTAACCGAGAGTCCCTTTGCATTTTGCATTGTGTGTCACGGTTCCTATCCATAAGAGGTCGGATGTGTTAATTGATCGTTGCAAAAAATGTTTGACAGTGCTTCGATATGACCGGAATAATTTAGTGCGCATGTTTGGATGTCAGAATGATATTGTGTTGTAACGCTCAGAACAACTGGAGTGGTATTGAAGTGGCGTTGTCAAGAAAGTTGTTTTTAGTTGCTGGTGCGGTGAGAAAATGTGAACACGGGTCAGCTGGTGAGTTTTTGTGGGAATGACGTGAGTACGAAATTGAAAGGAGGCCACCGAATTCTTGATATTCCATTTGGCGTTTTGCACAGCACAGCCCTGGGGCAAGGTGCGAGAAGGGAGCTATTCGTTCAGTTCTTTCTCCTTGCAATAACAAGTTGGACGACGAGCTGTCAGGTGCAGTGCGTAGTCATTGATATGCAGTGTTGTTCATAAGCTCATTCATGCAGTCTTGCGTCATGCTCAACAGCACTGCTCCCACTACAATAGCATATAGCTAAAGCAACCCGTACTAACATACCCTCAACTTCCTGCTGGCATTCACTGTATATTGCAGTATACAATGACAATGAGTATAAGCTGCACTGCGTGTAGTGGTACGGAAATTGACCATGAAACAATTCATTGCTGTGACTCTGAGAAACTAGAATGTAAGTCATTAAAGGAATCATATTGATCTCAGATTACGATTAACAAAACTTTTAATGCTGGCTCTGCCCACATTGATAATTGATACGAAAACATATTTAGCTCGGCTGGATATTTTGGGCTCAAGTTTGAACTACCAACCAAATTGATGGAGGAATCCACAGCGTAAGTTTGGTTCCCTCAGAAAGCGCAGTTATGAAGTTTCACGGAAGAAGACAGCTTGGAGTTTTTATGTCATTTCATGGCGCATCCCTTACAAAAATGTGTGCATGTGTCGAAAGCATGTAAATGCTGTAATTGTTGGAGGATCATTCATCCGTCCGGCGAGAGATGGTTTGTTATACGTTCGCAAGGTAAAACGAAGTAAGCAGTTTCCAGTCTGATGACTTGAATGCTCAGGCTCAATTCGAATTTCTCTTCCTTCAAGCACTTGGATACAAAATGTATCGTTATTGTACACAAATGACGGAAACACAGATATTGTGGAAAAGGATATCCTCTCAGCTTTTTAAAAACATGATCACGGAGCTAAGCACAAAAGATCCAATTATTGGATCGGTTAGGCTGCATAAACTTGAATTGCCGTCGGCCTGAACTGGTAGACTTCACCTTTACAAAGAAATTAATTGACGATCAGGGAAGGCTGCGTAAGTAATATGTTCTGCAGAACGATAATGGCTACAATTTCTACCTGCACACGTGGCAGTTGAAAGTTTCTGATAACGTAACATATATTTTTACAATCAACGATGAATAACAGACTGGCAGTTGGAATTATGCTAGCAGTGAACCATGTTTAAGTACCGCCAATGTTTTGAGAAGAGTTAGCTTACTGTAAGTTGTGTTGTATATAATTTTTGAAAATATGATCAACAATGCCTGCAATCAGTTACGAAGCTTAGATGCCGGGCAAATTTTCGTTTTTAGACTTGAATGGAATGAAATACTTCGTAAACACGTGATACAAGCAGTGTGATTGTAGGTATAAAAAATCCAGGTTCCCGGGCAAAGAGAGACAGACAACCTGCATGATCCGCTCAGTTTTATCAAGTGCGGCGGGCTGGATTCCGCTGTCTATTCAAATACAGAACGTTGCGCCATCTGTGCGGCAACTATAGCAGTGGTAGTTAAAGCAGTGGTATTAAATTGACAATGAAATTCGTCCTTCATCAGCAGTGTCTTCCTGGAGATCTCGAATCTTGACGCAATTTCATATTGCTGCCGTGCTGTAAGGTGAATGGAATTTTGTCAATATTTAATTGTCATACATGCAAAACGTATACTGAACCGAGTTGCGGAGGATATTGGGTAGGTATACCTGTGTAGAGGAATGCACCAAATGGCAGTGATGGAAAAAATTCACATTCCCGTTAATGGATGGGTTACGTTAATGGTGCACATAATCCGTATTTAATAATCTGGACTACTTTAGGCGGAACTTCTACCTCATTTACCATTCTTGGGAGACCCAGCAATGCAAGTTTCGCAACTGCTACTGTGAAAATACCTAAAAATTATTCGCCTGGCACGTACTTTTAATTTTAAAACCGAAATAATATCTATTTTGAGAGAATCAAGCAGGACTTCCAAAAGCGTATCTGAGCGCCGCTTGGACCAATAGTAATTGTTACGTGAATTAAAGGAGTTTCGTGTGTACGATTACTGCTACAGTCGTTTACGAATTACTCTCATCGGTGCCCCCGTGGGACCAAATGGGGTTAATCACTCTTTTCAGTCAGCGGCAACGCTCAGACATACTACCGCAGCCATAACGATTGACGGAATATGGGCGGGCTCCATTCACGGGTATTATGGTGTCCGTAATACGTTAGCTGATCACTCATCTTAATTCAGATCGCTGTTGCAATTCTATATGTACGCTGCTGGATATAGGGCTACAAGTGCTTCTGGATGGATGAGGTGAAAATATTATGTAAAAAGACAGTTTGGAAGAATCAACGATGCATAACATCACATTGATCGTTTGCTCACTGAAACTTGATGAGTCATGTAACTTGGTCACTTGGTATTTGATAACTTACAAAAATTGTTGCCAAATAACTTCGCGTAACCTGGGAAACGGAATTATAATGTTATGACATTATAATGTTAAGCGTTCACTCAGTTGTGTGAAGTGTTTTTTTTTTGTTTCTGCAGTACCTTTAGTAGCAAACTCTACTCGACGATTATTCACTATAAATATAAATCCAATCCAACGAGATTAGCAACAATTAACAAAGTTGCTTCAATGAATTTGTGAGAAACACATGGAAATTAATTATGCACAACCGTGATCCAAAAAATAAATAAGGAATGCTCCCAAAATGCCAGAATCTTTTACGGATAACTGTTTACAAAATTTTTTCGCTTTAGTGGAGGCAAGTATGCCGATTCCTCTTTTAATATCTGAATAATAAAACAAAGAACATTTCAGGGTGGCTCCAACCGCTAAGCCCCGAGTCTTGGAATCTTTCGACACAAGAAAGAGATCGTATCGAAACATTTGGAATCAGTCAGCAACAAACTCATTTACATAATCTAAACCTAAAGTATGGTTGGTCTATGGGGCAAGAAATTTGTGCGTTTTATAACTTGGCACAACTTGGCAGCGGAAGTTACAAAGTATCTTCAATAGCTCGGTTGTTTCCCTCACATGCATGCCAATGCTATGCACACTTAATTTTACGCTTGTCGAACTGCCCCATGTGGCACCCCGTCAACCGTGCGGGTGACGATGTACGCCGGGGTTCGTCTCCGGTCCAGTAGCATCAAGCATATGGAATGGGCGATTGCAAATATTAAAAAGACGACGTCGATTATCATAGCCATTTGCCAGTCAACAACAGGTTGCGGTGTTTCTGTAGACCAGTACTTCCTGTCGATGGGAAAATATTCCGTAGTAGTATAGAGGCATCCGGTGATGACAACAAATCCAATGGAACTCAGGAAACTGAAAACAGCTATGGGTGCCCGGCTCTGCAAACAATAAGACCCAAACTTAACAGGTGTCATCTGATGAAATGACATAAATAAAACTCAAAGAATAGACCAATGAATAATTCAGAAGAATCGCAAATTACCTTGGCGGAGGCAGCCAGCAACAAGAAAACACTGGTGAGGAGTTGAACTACACCGATTGCCAAACTCGCACTGGACATCCACAGGAAAGTCCTGAGAGTTCTTCCCGCATCTATTTTCGTACCGAAGACTGTTAAGAATTTGTCCACTGTGTTCAGGATCCCTGTCATCAGTTTGTACTTGGGATCTTCAGCTGTGGAATATGCAGCTCTGAGGATCTTTTCAGATGTGAAGGTTAACCATAGAGCTACACCCTGTCACAATTAAAACGAGGTAAGGTCTTAAGTTTTGTTTCCAATTCTATGCACAGTTTCCAGCAAGTTAGGGAATAAAGTAATCAATTTCATGACTTACGATTGAAAGAAGGGCCATAACTCTGGTTAAACATGAGCAGCTGCAACACCAACACATTTTGAACTTTGTGCTAGCGAAACTTTTAACGTTAAAAGCTTGCGTGGGCTATGACACTACGCTATCCGTTGAACGCAGTTTCAAACTGCAATTCCAAATTGAGTGGCGAACTCAATTTGAAAAATTAGTTTAGTGTTCCAGCCTGAATCTCAAACGATTAATGAAACAGTATACATCGTCCAGTTTTCAAAACCGTCTGTAGAATGACACGCTTGTAAGATCTCACAGTAGCCTACGTCAGGAAAAACTGTTCAATGAGTCATTCTTATGATGTGCCGGTATTAAAACAATGCGAGTTAATTTTAGAGCCAACCGACACAGCAAATAAAACAGTTCTTTCAGATTTTGTCCTTGCCACTGTACTGAGAGCCCAGCTTATCTAGTGGTTGAATAAAGCAGGCCGACGACTGGAATTCTATCCTACTCTGTGTGCTTAACAAGTGTCCATGTGCCTACCCGAGCATCTTTGCGTCTGCCGCTATAGGCACGACAATACACAGATTCTACTGCAAAAACATGTTCTTCGAGCCCATGCGAAGGGCTCCGCAGGGGTAGACGGATGCTCATACAGCGGGGTACTACTGTTCGTTTGCGTCTCCACTTCAGCATCCGTATGGACGCCATACATATGTGATTGGATGAAATGATTCCAGCGTAGTTCATCAGCTGGCTTGAGCCCTGGAGTATATTTCTTGCTATACATAACTTTCGTCTCCACCGTACCTCCCGACAGAGGAGGATTTGATGGGAATGTGCGTTTAGTCGGTCGTTGAGGCCTACAATCAAGGGCAACTATAAGTTCCAGAGGACGAATGCCTGTAAACTTGTTTAGAACCACTTGTTTCGTACCGAGGAAGTTTTTTATGCCAATTCTTCCACGTTTAATTAACATGCCAGGGATGTTCCCATAACATCTCTCCCACGGTTGCTACTCCATCATCTTTCATTCGAGATCCAATAAAAAATCAAGAGATTTCTTTCGTAGCCCCTACACAACTCAGCACACATGTGAAGGCACCAAATTTTTCATGAACGTTTTAAAAGTCGTTATCTATTTCAGATTGTTTATACAGGAAATTGAATGTATTATGACCCCATTAGTCACTTGTACCAAGAATTCGGCTGTAGATTTAGGATTAACATTCCATAATAATTTTCTGTTATAGTTGTCAAGTAGGATGTGGCATCTGAGCAGTGGGCTTTCGTAATATGACTCTCAGTAACTTGGAAATAAAATGTTAGCAGTGTGCTTGCATTTTAACTCAAACTTTCTCTTAGCTAACCAAACCCATTTGATTATCAGCCTGTGAGGTTCGCTAGTGAGTTTTTTTATTACAAAAGAAAATTACAAAGTAAAAACAGTATAAAATAAAATGTTAAAGACAGTTTAAATATCGCAGCGTATTATCTAAACCAAAAACAGTATTTCTTTTCCCTGGTCTCAGTCTACTGGTAAGATCGACCGTTCCAGGGAAGGATTCTACGGCACCGGAGAAAATCGGGACGGAGAATACTTTGTCATCAATAATCGTCCAGGTGAATGGCCTGTCGAATACTATGAGTTTCTCTGGACCTTTCAAGGTCTCTTTAGCCTCAACGGGAGTAGCAGCATCGCTATTCCGCCGTTTCCTTGAACTTTTTGTAGACGAGGATTTCTCATCTGAAGTCACTGGACTGGGCTTTGAGGTGGAATCCTCCCCGAGTGCCGTCAGTTCACGCTTGTACCCCTCGACGCTGTTAATTTGAACCGCTAGAACAGACACGCACATCTCTCGTATATCCAAACCAGTAATTACGTTCCATGTAAGCTTAATTCTCATACGTGACTCACATGTGATACTGACAGCTGACAAACCCTCCTCAGCAAAGCTAACATAGGTGACATCATCTAATACATTCAAGAAGTTGGGCTGTTTGTCGAAATCGCAGCGGCTACTTCCCACGCCACCCTGCAAAGACAATATAAAATCCTGGATAAAGTCAGTGTCCGCGAAAAATGAACTGAGTCTTCTCAGATGGAACTCACGTCATGTGGAACGCGGAACGAAAAGTTAAACACTGGAATTTGAATCCGGACAATAGATGCAGTTCCATTTTCCACAGTTCCCAGCTCTCCTGTGATGGCATCCTCCAAGCTCCGGGGCAAAATTAGAGATAAGATTCTCGTTGCATCTGCCTATTGTGGAAACATTTTAGCAACATTTAAAACAGCTTGCAAGAGTATAAATTGCAGGCTTACCTTAACAGGAATAGAGACTTCAATTGCGCGATCCGATTCCAAGTAGGGAAAGTTGCCGGAAATTTCCAGCATTTCTACCTCAGTCCGATTATTAAAAACCTTTTTCCCGATTCTCCTCCAAGGCAACTCCCACTTGTCGTTGAGAAGCAGTGTATGGACCAGCATTGCTCTCGTTGACTTCGGTAATGTCATGCCTTCACACAAAATGCGGTTTAGTATGACTACTCGAATATCCTCCGAACACCGGTAGACTTAGACCGATGCGCATCGGATGCAGTTGAATATTATTTCAAGGAGCCAATCAGTTGGGAAATTAAATGAATTTTCGATGTTGACATAACACTGATATAATCTCATAATTGAGCCTTGTTGTCACTAAACAGTGCTTACATTGGCAGTGGGGCTGTTACTTCACGTTTTGTGCCAGTGTACCACTGTTTATATACATTTTACACAAGTCTAAACTACACACGCCAAAGTATTGGTTAGAAAACATTTGTTCTCGGGTTCTAACATCCTTGTCTAAAGTTTGATGGCATTATAGTCTCGTGCCTCACAAATAGTTTCCATTTTAATGAATGCAGTTCTAACCTGTTGGAATGTAAGTCTGCTCCAGACCCGACCGTTTGGTCAATTTCCGAATTTCTGAATTGATCTGAGCCGCCACATCAATTTTGGGATCATCGAAAGACGTTGGTACAACAGTAGCATTCAAGTCTTCCAGAAAGTTGGAGGTGATGTTCTCATTCGTAAAGATTTGTGTTCTCGTGAACAAGTCATAATCCTTTTTCAAAATAAAAAAGTTATGAAGAAACAAAAAACACCTTCCTACGTTACGCTTCACCGCTTTAAAGATAAATGATGAGACCAAGTACTACTTTGAGCAATGCCATACAGATCCGCTCTACACTGCAGCACCACCAACAGGAGGAATTACTACATTGTTTGGTTCTTATTAATACTATGTTAGTACATATATCTAAATATGTATATGTCATTAATTTACTTGAATGTCATTAAAAATTGTACAAAAATACGAAAAAATTCTAATGTTACAAAAACATAACTCAAATCGAATTTTTCAGTATTTCTTCAAATCTTTACTTGAGTCTCTCTGTAAAGATATGACATGGTGATTGGTACGTTGCGCACTGAAGCAGTTCGAGACCGTCATTTTCCCGAAGATGCTGTATGCCATTAGGGGCTGTTCACATATTACGTCATCACTTACACGGAGGGAGGGGTCAGGGCTGTAATGTTAACGCCTATGGTGACGCTATTGAAAACAGGGAGGGAGGGGGTCAAAATTTGGCCATAAAAAGATGACGTAGTATGTGAACAGCCCCTTAGCTTACGTTTAGCAGCGGTACTTTCAAAACTGCATTTCTCTTGTGCTAAGACCTTACCTGGTTCATGGTTGTGAGAAGCAACTGGTACATTTCAGTCAAGTAGTCCGAGGCCTGCTTCAGAGCGTTGTCGAAAGCTACCGTAGCAACCGGGATGGTAGTGTTCACCTCGTTGATTATCGCCAGCATCTGTCCAATCCCGAATGAGGATCCGGCGGAGCTCCCGACGTACAGCCCACTTTCATTTTCATCCACCGCTGGCTCCGGAGCTGCATCCTGGACGGCTTCCGTCCGGGCCGTGTCAGTCGCCTCTGTGGAGTTCCTCTCTTCTCCAATCTGTAAGATTGTATTGTATTAATAAAGATTTCGCTTTCACCCTCCCCCCCAACATGATGTTTCCGGGGATCTCACTGTCAGTGCGCTGGCCACTTCGAAATTGAATCGAAGGTATTCCAGGGCAATGTGTTCAAAATCCGCGAGGGATAGACCACCGTTGGCGGAAAAATCCAAGTCATCCTGGGACTGGGATCGGACGACGCTCAACAACAATGGAACACAAAGTAGAAAAGTACAATTCCAAAGTCCGTACTTCTTCATTCTTCACCACGAAAGAAACTAAAGTTGTTCCCACTGAACCAAAGACGTTACTGTCAAGTCTCATGACACCGGCCAGAGTTTTCAGCTCGCAAGCTGTTCGTTGAACCAAGTCAAGAATATAGGTAGCTGGCAGGCGCATTACCTAAAAACTCACTAGGAAGATTGGAAGAACATTCATTTATTGTTATTTCATCCTCGTTCCTCTCCGAGGCAGATAATTACTTTCAGCAATTTATTTGCAGAGCAAAATGCGGATATAGTGATGCCTGATTATAACGAGGCAGTCGCTTTTACGCTTTCTCTCCCTCCCAGAGAAACAAGAAGGCGGTCAGAGGCCTCCAACTTTGCTGTATACATAGTTGTCGCATACTAATTCATAAATATTTACGAAGTTCACCTTTACTGTTCCTTACGCTCGTGTTATGCGCTCCGTGCATGTCATAAAAGAAACGTCAAGTTTCTTTCTGCTTCCTCCACCTTACCATGTACTATTGCTACTAAACACACACTACCACTGACTGAGCCATCAACACAATCAGCTGGGACGTGGAGTAGCGTTTAGAATCCACAGGAAAAGAAATTCATAACTTACCTCCTCATCATTGCTAATTTCATCTCGGCTCTTTAGCACGCATCAAGCGACTTACATCGGTTCATCAAGTAAATGAGAGGGCCATTAATGCTTGTCTAATATGAACATTGGGTCGTTTGTGTGGTTCTACTGTCGAAAATTTTAGATTCAAATCGCTTTCTACACAAGAACAATATACACTAAAGGTGAGTCATGAGAAGGCTCCCTCCTATACGTGCATTATCAATTACGAGAGTGGCTGCTGCGTCTTCTGTCTACCGAATGATCTTTCTCACAATATGACATAGCTATTTGCAAGGGGTTGTCCCTGTGAAATTAATATTATCAATTTCAACTGGTTTGGGAGAGCTTTGTGCATAAAGGTGCGGGTGAGATTGGTTGCTTGTGTAAATTTTACACTCAAGTAGGATGCAAAAGCAGTAACCATTCTTTCTTATTTCTATTAAAATCCAGTTAAGCTTCGAGAGATACAACTTTCTCTGGCTGCAGAAGCGTATACTCTCCTCGAACTAGTGACCCGACGGAGATGCAGCTGAATTTTCGTGAATCAAAAGATGTTTATAAGACTGCAGCATAGTGATGTTATGCGCAAATTAGAATGATAAATGATAAAAGTTTTCCTTTCTCATTTCCATAAGTAAGGAAGTGAGTGTAGTGCTACAGTCACTCATAGTCAGATTTAGGTACGTATATTTTTTAGGGAGAAATTTTGCCGTCGTCAGAAAGTCTCCTTCAAAAGCTCACTAAGTAAATTTGAGTACTTCCTTAGATGACTGGCACACTTCGTGGGTCGTGGGTGCATGAAAATGCCAGGAATTACGTGATGGGTTAATTACGACCATGGGGTTCATTCATTTTCAATGTCAAAGAAAATGGTTAATCATTTCCACTTTTTCAATCACTCGAAATGACGCTATAATCTGTGGACAAAAAGGAGGGAGTCATTTGAATCCTCAGTCGGCAGTCATCTCTTTGCTAATAGCCAGTGGTTGTTGGAATTAGAAGAGCAGAAAGCATTACAGGATGGCTTGCTTGTGCTACACGCTTTGCAAGTGTCTCACAGAGAAGGGGGGAATGCAGTGGGAATGGCTATATGGCGGCCTGCATCACTGCTTACAAAACAAGCGATATATTCTTTTATACTCTGTCCAATTTAATTTAAGTTTTATACAACAATTATTGCTTTTACCCGGACTACATCAACATTTTCATTTTGCGCATTTGTTGTAAAACATATCCGAGTGAATTAAGATGAGCAAAGAGGTGAAAAAGAGGAAGCCGGGTGAAATCTCCAGCCAAGATTCGACGGGTCTGAAAAAGACGAAAGTAACCGCGGAACCACCACTGCCAAAGTTGGAGATTAACAAGAAACTTCAGGATGCTGAATTTGTCACAAAGTTGAGGGCTAACTGGGGAAAAAACTCTGGTATGTGATTTGGAGACTTTTAGTAATTTCAAGCGATGTTTTGGAGAAATTTTCAGTCGACCTATCAGGGTGATATTTAGTGTAACCGTCGGTTTATTTATTTGCAGAAACATCCGAAAAGGAGATCGTAGTAGAAGTCCAGCCATTTCCTCACGTAGAAATCGAAGATATTCTTGTGGACGCCAGTGTTTTGAAATCACTCCAGACCACAATGACATATTCAGAAAGATCGACGGACTTGTTCCATTTCCACCAGTCTTGTGATTTGAGCAGTGTTTTTGAAGATTTCGATGGTTACCGAGATGTAAAGCAACTTTCGTAAGTATAATATTTACGTTCTGTTATTTTGGTACGTTGAGTGTCCATCAATGATGTAATTATGATAATGTATTGGATAGGAACTTTTTCAAAACCGACCTGTTTGATGCCGTGAAAACTATTACCGATTTGCCGCTAAGTGGCAAGTTTGATATTTTTGCGTCCGAGTACAAGTTAACTGGTACGGGGGGTAAATTCTAACTTCACCGTTCGTATGGTTAAATAGTAAAATGCATTTTATTATGTTGATTGTCTAGATCATCTCCTTTGCCATGATGATGAGCTGGACTCGCGACGGATCGCATTCATCATATACATGAATGAAGACTGGAAACCTGACTTTGGTGGAACGTTAGACTTGTTTGACAGTATTGGTGAGTTGTTTTACATGCCTCTTTCATTTATTACTTGGATTTGCAATCAAAATATAGATTTTTTCATATCAGACGGGGAAAACGGACCTTCACCAGGAAAAGTTGTCAAGTCAATCGTACCAAAGTTCAACAAATTAGTATTTTTTGAAGTGACTGCAAAATCTTTTCATCAAGTGGGCGAAGTGGTCCATGAAACAGCATGTCGACGGGCCGTCAGTGGGTGGTACTATGGTGACCCGTTGCCAAGGCCAGAAGTACATCTCCCAATGGAAACATTTCACAGCGTTGATTTCCCAGAATGCACGGTATATGGGAAACTAAATTTAATCATTTTCATTTATATCAGTACATGTTGTAACAACTAACAACGAACATTTCGTATTCATGCAATTTAGGAGGCAAAACTTGACAGTTTTCTGGGCACTTCATACTTGGACCAAGAAACTTTGAAAACAGCAAATGATCAGCTATCGGAAAACTCCGAAATTCTTTTGTCTTCCTTTCTCAAGCCTGATGTGTACGAAGCGGTTCTTGGAAAGCTAGAAGCTATGAATGCGTCACAGTGGCAGGAATGTGGGCCTGCTAATCTGAGAAACTACCGGCAGTTACCTGAAACCGTACCTGGTTTTCCCATCGAGCTGAAGGAATTTTTTACAAGCAAAAACTTCCTCGAGTTCTTACAAGATCTGACTGAATTCCCCTTTGCTTCCGAGCCAGAACTTCGATTTTCTTATTCACTAAAAAAGTTTCAGCGCGGATCTTACACGTTAGTGCGTGGGAAGGAGCGGACTTATAAGCCCAGAAACTTTGTTCCTCTGGACAGTGCGGATGAAAATTCGGATTTCGATGACACCGCAGAGGAGCAACAAGAAGCAACGGGGGATGAAAATGCTTCTCCGGGTAGTGATAATCCTCAGCACTCTCGCACAGGAAATGGTGTTCATGACAGTGAAAATGAAGACGTTATCGTCTTAGACGACAGCCCTGAAGGATACGAAATCGTAGAGGACGAGGATCCTGAAGAACCTAATCGCGTCGACGTTGTATTTTACTTGATACCTCAAATTAAGTCTGAAGCCAATGGAACAACAGTGAATGGATCCTCCGACGATGGATCAGCAGCCAACCATCCTTCAGGCTCAGGGAAATGGGATGAATCATGGGGAGGAAACCGAATTTATACTGACGACCTCACTGGGAATCAGCTTATCAACTTGGTCCCATCCGGAAATTCTCTGGCTGTCGTCGTCCGCGATGAATCTATAAGTTCCCATTACAGTTACGTTAGCTCCCTCGCTAAAAACAGTGTATTTTACTGCTACGACTTTGAATTCGATTTCCCAAGGACGAAGTGAAACTTCCTTGGTCATTCTTTGTTAATAATAATTGTGAAGGCGTGTATGAATATTAAATTTTGCTCCACATAGTTCTACTTTGTTACTTCAAATTCGAAAATTCTGCGTCCACATCGTTGTCAGTAATTTCCATCCCAGTTTCACTTATGTCATTTCAGTGAGGCAACACCGTGTGAGTTGATGTAGCTGATGATGCCTGCGTTCACCGCTTAAATTTTGTTGCAGTGTTTATTTTGACGGTTGCATTTAAACTTCTGATCTAAATATATGGCATGCAGTGAAGCTACAACGTATAATCTTTTCAATTTTCATTTCCGATAGTAATTTTTTCACTCTGGCTCCAACCCGTAATTTATATTATTTTCATCACACAGCCAGTAAGTGTGAAAAATACGTGGGAGAGTATATATTTACGTTACTTGTGTACGCAGCTTTATTTCCGCTATGAAAATGTGTACTCATCTTTTTGCATTACTCGACCACCGAACCCTTGCCCGCCTCTCCGGCGACGAACGAGCATATTTATATCAAAAGTGTGAACCATATCTAACTATCAGCATGTCCACCAGTGAAATATTTGCTTCACATTATATAAGTACTTACCGACTGCCGCTCTTGTGAAGGATGGCTCTAATCCTCCTCGTCACAGTTTTTTGTATGCTTGCGAAAATCTCTGATTGCCAAATAAAACTTGTGCCTCAAGTTCAGACGGAGGAGGGCATTGTGCGGGGGGTTCCACAGAAATCCCGGGCGAACCGCGAGTTTATGGCTTTCGAGGGAATGCGCTACGTGGAAAAACCCGACAGATTTGCGGTACATTTTTCTGTTTCCAAATGTATTGCAAACTAACCACCACTATATGTCTGTTTCTGAAAAACAGGAGGCAAAACCATTGGAGAGATGGGAAGGGGTTGTGGATGCTTCGGAAGGGAAGCCTGTCTGCTCTCAGCTACTACCAGGAGCTTTAGGAGCAATGTTAGGGCCTATGGGCGAAGAAGATTGCCTATTCATCAACGTCTACACACCGCACGTAATAAGTTAGAATGTAGTAAATTTTAGAGATTTCATTTTCGAATATTTTTTTACTGCATCACACCTGTGTAGTTAAACGAGGCCAAGTTGTTCCCCGTGATGGTTTGGATCCATGGTGGAGCTTTCATTATCGGGAGCGGAACTGACTATGGAGCGACTTATTTAATGGATGAGGACATCATTCTAGTGACCTTTAACTATCGAATCGGAGTCCTGGGTGAGCTCGAGTCTTCGCGTTTCAAACCTGAGAATGTCTGTTATAGTTTCACGCGACGTGCAAAAAATAACTCTAAATTACTAACCCGGGAGCTTCACTATGTTCAAGCCAACAATGAAATGGTCATAGGTTTTCTGTACTTGGAAGATGACACGATACCAGGTAACCTCGGTATGAAAGATCAGGTCATGGCCTTGAAATGGGTTCAACGAAACATACATCACTTTGGCGGTGACCCGCAGCAAGTGACTATCTTCGGCGAGTCTGCCGGCGGCGCCTCAGTTCATCTCCATATCCTGTCCAATTTGTCCACCGGTACGACGTGATCCCATTGAAAACTGTGGAGCGGTCAAACTTAAATTTTTCAAAAAACCCCCGCCTCATGTGTAATAGGACTTTTTCAACGGGCTATTGCTCAAAGTGGGAGCGGAGTCAATCCATGGGCCATAAGTTCCGATCCGAAATGGAACGCCATTCGATTTGCTCAGAAGTTGGAATGCCCAACGGACAACTCAAAAGTCATCGTGGAATGCCTTAAGGCTGCCTCTGTGGAGGAAATAATTGACGCGCAGGTGGAAACGGTACGAAAGTTGTTACAAGTTTTCAAATCATTTGTAATTCTTATTGAACACAGAGTTTCAATAATGTTCCAGGTGTGGGGGCCCATTATGGCCTACCATTTTGCTCCGGTAGTTGAAGTAGGCAATGATCTGGATCGGAACACTGCCTTTCTGACAAGAAAACCTCGGGAGATGATGGAGAAGAAAGAAGTGGCCAATCCCGTTCCACTTATGCTTGGACTTATGAAGAATGAAGGAGCTCTCATTTTCTCTGGCAGTAAGTGTATGTACGAATTCATCTCTATCTCGATTGACCCATTACTTTTCACTCATTGATACTTTACAAGTGATACTAAATGACCCGCAACTCATCCTGGCGCTGAATCAGAACTGGCTCAACTTGGCCCCGCTCATGTTCATATTCCATAACCGGCTGGAGTACAATCCCAGGGTGCCTACAGCCGCGGAGAAAATTCGTCACTTCTACTTCTCCCGCCATCACGTTGGCCCAGCGACGGAGCAGCGCCTCACGGATGCCTTCTCCGACCGCTTCTTTGTCCACGGGGTCCACTACACTGCGGCTAGTCATTCGGAACTCGCACCCGTTTACCCATACGTTTTCACCTTCTACGATGGGTTCAGCACGCTCCACTTGCTAGACTATCATTTTTTCGATGCACCAACTCATGCAGACGACATCCCATACCTTTTCCCATTCCTAGCCCGTCCTGATCTAGGAACAAAGGTGGAGGAGGAGTTTTCCAAGAATCTTGTACGGCTTTGGGCATCATTCTCCCGTACAGGGTACAATTTTGCAGGCCACAAATGATTTAATGTATGCTAATGCTCCGCCGAATGTTTGAACTGTTTAACTTTACAGGAAACCGACGGAACTTTGGGATCCTGTCGTGGAATGGCCGGCCCACAACCACAGTGAAGGAATGACTTGGCTCCAAATAGACCGACGGACACAACTTTTACGTGATCCATTTTCCTTACGCGTCAAATTCTGGGAAGAATTGCTAGGAAATGATCTACAAGGATTTTACTAGAATTCACGTGTGCACAACATTTTTATTTTGATTTCATTCATGCGAACTGCTCAAGACAATAAATTATAGGCTATTGAGCATCAAGTGTTAATGTTAAGTATTCTTATAGCAGAAGAAGCCAATGTGGTGAACAAATAGAGGTAGGAAGTCATGGATTCATATTCATCAATCAGAATTTTTGGCAGGTGAAGCGACTGTGATGGCGGGTCATTGATTAATTTCTGGGGATTTAGCCGTAGAATCCACCGTAGCCGCCCCAACCCCAGCCATAGCCAACAGGATATCCATAACCTGGGAAATTTGAATAAGAACAAGTAAACACCCAGCCCACTGTTGTAAACATGAGACACTGCGCAGCATCAGCATTGTTAGCCTACCTCCATAAATTACTGGACTGCTCCAGCCCCAACCATATCCAACACCATAGGCAGGAAGACCCCAGCCCCATCCGTACCCACCGTAACCGTATCCACCGAATCCATAGAGGCCTCGCTTTTGAATCTTTGAAGATTTTCCCTCGGCGACGCCTGTGGTGGAAGCTGGAACGGTGTCCTTTGCCTCTACTTCAGCTGCCACTGGGTCGATCTCAACTTCAGCCAGGACATAGGCAACTGCCACGGCGGCAAGGAGCAGAGCCTGTAACAGTCACACGACTTTCATTATTACCAAAGTCAGACCGGCGGCACTTTTAAATGGAAAATTTAAGACTAAAGAACATGTGATCCAACTAAATTTCTTTAAACTCACAACAATCAACTTCATGATGACGATGAATGAAGCAAAACTTTGTCGTTAGCCTCTGAGACACTGCGGAATGTACTCGCTGCAAACTCAATGTGTCTAACTACGACTTTTCAGCCCAGCTCCGTTGGTATTTATACAAAACCTGAGGATTCGTAGGGTACTCTGCATTTCACAGTTTCCTTTGTGTGTCGCCTTCTTCGACATCCCTCTCTTTAA
>WJFA01002302.1:0-16553 GCA_009870155.1 Pseudobourletiella spinata | reverse complement strand
GTAGTAGTAGTACCTGTCAGTTGGCAACTGCAAGTCAATATATAGGAACCTGGAGCCACACTAGACATTGCAATGGTGGTTTATAGAGGAATCAGGGTGCTGGTGCTGCTCCTTGGTCCAGCCATATCATATCTCTTCTGACTTGAGTTCATTTATTAACTCCGCTTTCCTCATTGGAATCAAGGATCCTTTCTCCTCTGGTTACTCCTTCCGAAATCACTTCTTTTGTTTCCTCGTTACTCCCCCTTTTGCCTATCTATCTCGCTCCCGCTCGAGAACCTCCGTCTCTCCTTACCCTTATATGTATAGATATACATATATATATGCCCGCTCCTCTAGTGCATTTTTTTTATTCGCGCCCGCCCGCCCATGCCTCGCCATACTTCAACGAGTCATTTGGGAATGCTCTACCTCCATCCAGGAATATGCATATATGGGATGCCTGATTCTTTTCAGATTAGCTCCTGCGAGCACATTTGTGTTCTTATGTACAACAGTGATAAAATAGTGGGAGGCAAACACACACACACACAAACACAAACACACACACACATGCATATCTATATCTCTCATACACGCGGATAAAATACGGGCTGGTCTCTGACTTCCACGCGGACTATTACGACTGCGACTGGGGTGGAGAATATAAGTAGCATGTATATGAGCAACGGGCTTCCCGTCCCATGGCCATGTTAATAGTTATAATGGCCGGGGAACAGAGACGGTTTCCTCACACTCGCATTAGCGTCAGGCCGTATCGGAGGGATGAGCGGCCAGAGATACTTAACTCCAGTTGCGGCGGCTCCGTCTAAAGGCCAAACTCCTGCCATGTGTGTAACGATACATTTACGTGTGGATGTACGTGTGTGTGTATGTGTGTGCGTGAATCTGAGAGGGGATATTAAGGAATAAATAATGTAACTATGACATGTACCCATGCATTCTCAACGTGTAGTAGTATAGATCTGCATTCACACACTCAAACGGGCCTGATGAGGGCTCAGTAAGTCAGAGGATTTTGCATATATACTACTACCATAGATAGAGCAGCATGGACCTCTGGAGGCATTCTGCAGCCCACAAGGATTTTTTTACGGGGAATATAATGTGAGACTGACACTTCAGGAGACGTTTATATCTACAATATATTGTCAGTAGCATGTACACTGCACATATATGTCTACACATGCAGAATCGAAGTATGTGCATACAACTTGGCTCAGCTCATATAGACACCCTCGTGGAGGATGAACCCATGGAAGTTGATGTTGGACTGTACGACAGCGTGTAGCCGAAACGGCGGACACCTCATTTTTCAACAAGTTGGAAGCATCCCTCATCTTTGTCTCCGTATCTTTTTCCCCATTTAGGAAAACATCTGTTTCCAAAGATGCGGTCAATTGACTCGGTGACGGGACCTTGGATACATACACACAGAAGAATAAAATGAGATCCTCACCCTGGAAAACATTGTCTTTAACAGGGATAAGGGGAGAATTAATGAGGAAATGTTTTCGACTTGATTCCATATCCCGGACAAGTACCGCACTCCACTTTTGGACAGGTATATATGGTAGACCTTATGTTCCCTCTTCCCTGCCCAAAACTTACCTCCCCGCATTCTGGGCAAGTAATGGAGGATTTATTTTTAGGCCTCGGAAGATAAAAGGAAATTCAACTTATTACAATATGTACGTCCAATGGTACAACTACTACTACTACTCATCCCTGAGTGTCATTAGGTGGGTCGTAGAATTCATGTTTTTCGGCTTGAACCCAGCTCATGATGCTTAACTCCTCGACTTCAAAATGGTTTCGGCATCTTTATTTACGGAAAAGATATGGAATGGGGAGCGTTAAATTGTAAAAAAAACCGTTTTGTACTTTAAGGGCCATTGCGCACCTTGTGAGTGTGTGTGAGCGTATGAGTGTGTCTGTGTGAAAGTTTTGAGCCAAATGCCAGTTTGTCTATGTGGAACGGTGGAGAGTGCCTACTACTACTATCTCACACAGGAGGCAATACAGCTCCTGTCATAGAGGCATCCGGGTAGAAGGGTATGTATAAGTATTCACATGATAGTAAGGTCCACGGGAACATTTGAGGTGAGCACTGCTTATCATACATTGCTCATATATGTAGGGCTATGGGGAAATGTTTTGGAGAGGGTTTTTCAAAATAATAAACTGTGATAAATGGTAGGAGTTTTTGAGTAGGAAAAAATTGTATTAGGAAACCCTGCCCATTTAATTACAGGGTTTTTTCCCCTTTCTATACATGAGCATACTCCAAACTGGCGGGATGGACCCACACTGTATTGAAAGTCAATCGTATGTTGTCTGATATTTCTTAAAATGACAGGAGAGTGTAGTCTATGTATGTGTGTGTGTGTGTGAGCGTGTTTGTGTGTGTGCGCCTGTGTAAAGGGAGAGTTGAAACGAGTACCACATATTCTAAGTTGGGAAGAGCCCGTTTGGACAGTGTAGAAAATTAACCAAGTCTTCTTACATACTTTCCATTTCCTGTCCGTCCAACTTAAACATCACAGAGTACATGCATACATGGACACCCACACCTCCCATTCATTTATTCCCTCTTTATATTCCATTTAGGATTCATCACCTGTGTTCTTTCTGTAACACCGTCATCATCTTCATCATCACCCGACCGTCAACAACCACTCGGACGTGGTGGACATCCAACCGTCCATCCGTCAGTCACTCTGACTGAGTTAGGCCAAAACTCTCAAGCCCTTTCATCTCTCTCTCTCTCTCTCTCTATCTCTCTCCCTCTCTTGAAATGTAATTCAGGTTCATGTACACGCTCATGTACATTATCCCCGTGTGTGTACAACCCCAATGGACCTGAGGACTATGCACTGTCATTCTCGTTTCACTCACGTCAACCATCTTGCTCGCAACCATCACCTCTAGACACACTCTACAGGACTGATATTTCCTCCCAGAATCATGGCAATGATGATGACGGTGTTTGATGATATTAGGAACCACCCCAAACCATACAAGTACATTGTTTTCCAAACTCAATTTCAAAATCCAACCCCCATAATACTATCACAGTGTATGCGGTTTGTAGTAATAGTACTCCGCCAGCCCTCGGCAGAATATGTTGATTATCATGTCCGCTTGTCCTTCTCCTTTTCCCTCTTGCTCTCGGACATGCGAATTTGACCTGTGATGAAAAAGATACACCCAACATGTATAATGTGGAGGCTTGGGGTTAAATTTTCCCTCAAAAAAATTATCAATCTAATTGGTCAAACATTATATACGAATTTTCAAAGCGGATTCGGAATGATGATGATGATGGAAATTAGCAGTTATACGGAGAGTCAGGTTTCAGCCCGATGGGATTCTATGAGCTAACTGAGCATGTGCACTTCATCAGTTCGTCCAGTTTAGCTGGGCATGGTGGCTTGGAAAGAGTTGGACTTGTCTTGACTTGATTTAATCCATGTGCCCTTATATGTATGGAGCGCCGTGTGTGAGGCCTCGTAAAACCTTTTCCATCAGAATCGTCCTCTTCATCACCATCATCATCACCACCAACCATGATGATGATGATGATCATGTAGATTTGAGAGTTTTATCCGACTTCCATGTCCTAATATACGGTTGCCAGAAGAGAAAGCGGAGGAGGAAGAAGAATAAGGATGACAAAAGGTGGTCAGGAGTATATATATATATGTATGTAAACGTATCATTTGAATTTCGCATCTCTGACGCCTCTCACCAGATCACTTGCTCTGTCCAAAGTACATGAAGTCTTGGGCGAGGGGGGACGAGGCTGGAAGAAGAATAAATGTCTATCCCTGACACGTCCTAATTACATGCGAGTGATCCAATCAAAAATTGTATAAAATCCCTCGCAAGCGCTAACTTCGAGCATGATACGGGTTAAATCTGATACGATATTGTCGAGTGCCTCCAGACTCATGGCTCCCCATCATTTGCGCAAAGTATAGTATACGTTACCATGTATGTGGGCCGGTTGTAGTTGTGGTGGTGGTGGGATGGGAAGGAAAATTGCATGTTGCCGAATTACTGGAGGCACAGAACCGTGGCATGACCACTCCTTCATCCACCATGATTCTTTACCCTTTCCACAGATACACTCACGGATACATGCACGCCCGTGCACATGCAAACAAACACACACACACACACACACACACACACACGCACACCCTAGTACGTAGCGGATATTAGGGTGTTTTAGTATGACCTGTTTGTTTTCAAAGGGCCACTCCTATGGTAGAAGGTTTTTTCACACTGGCAATTATACAAGCGATTTCGAAGCTAGTAGTCCTACGTAGCCCGTGAGCAGGGGGACAAATCAGAGTTTTTCTAATCTCCTTCCGTCACACACTTTGCTCCCACATCTACTTCCAAGAAGCTGCAATAATGGTGAAGCCTCGTGGAGTTTGCAATTTTACATTTGCATGAGCTTCACTGTCGGAAATGCTATACTATTTCGGGATTAACACGGGGGGGGAGGGGAGGGAATACTCACTGCGGGAGTTTAAATAAAAACTTACGACATGCAGAGACTCACGGTTCGAGATCTTGGCTGAAGAAGTTATACTCGTAGTCGGTTTCCTGAGCTGGAAAATTTGAAAGTGACATTATTGTGAGAATAATGCGACCGTCGATGGTACGAGTTCCCCTGTACCGCCTTCATATTTTTATCCCGTCTCTGGCTTTCCAGACTCAGCCTCTTCATCCCCAGTACGCGCGGATTAATCTGTACTACACATGGACTGCTGTTCCCATAAGCTGATTAGTGGTTCCATTCTGTGAACTGAACCTGTGAGCTGGCGAACCTGAACTGTGGAACTTCATGCATATGGTGATGCGGAGAGAAGCCCTTCTACTGTCACAACAGTATCCAACAACTCATTTCAGGTGTTCATCCCTCCGCGTTTGTATAGGGAGCGTGTGTATGTGTGTACGTGTGTGCTTGTGGATGTGTGAGTGTGTGCTTGTAGGTGTGTGTTCATGTGAATTTGCGTTTATGCATGCGGGTGAGTGTGTGTGTGTGTGTGTCCATATGAATATGCGTTTATGAAAGCGTGTTTGTGCGTGCTTTGGCGTTTATTTCTACATCTGTGTGCTAAAATTGGCGTACTGGAGCACTAGAGTTTGACGGGGCCACATCCTACGAATAAGTCTACCCATATAGTATTACATTTCCGTCGCAAGCAGCCCGGTGTGCACCGGTTCGTAGTAGTATAGTTTCAAACTCACTCAACCTTTCTATATTTCATCATGGGGAAAGGGCTTTGTAGTGATCATGTTTGAATTTTACATTCAAATTCCCAAGTTAATAGCCAATATTCGGGAGTAAATAGACTTTGGATGGGGTTGAAATGGGGAATATGAGGTCCTCTCTCCTCTCAAGTATCGACGAACAGGGCAAGCAGTACGGGGAAATGATGTAGAAAAACTATATTGTGGAAAGTATTACCCGAGTGTAACTTATACTGTGCTAAAGGGTAGCCAACCCAGGGATAGGGTATTACTATTGCACCGTAGCCCGCATTTCCGTATGCCTATAATATATCCTCAACAGCACTGGATTATGATGATACGCGTAGTATTTTATTATGTTATCTGCATCCTCGATGTCTACTTCCATTTTCCTTTTCGTCAAGCCAGAGCAGAAGCAATATTTAGTATTTTTAACTTTTGAATTGAGAAAAGTGAAAGATAAACCCCAAATTGGTTGGACATGCATACTTTATGTATGACGTCCGCCATGTCTCTCTCTCCCTATCTTACTATGCAGTCCAAGATATTTTAGCCCTGGAAATATGATGTTAAATTACATCCAAGGTAGCCCCATCTCCTTGACAGCCACATCCCAGTCAGCTCATTGTCTATTAGATGTCCGTTGGTTGCTCTTGTGTTTCTCCGTCGTCGTTGGAGGATCATACAGGAGGAGGAGGAGGATGATGCTGATGCTGATGATGATGATGACGAGCCATCCAAGCTGCATGTGAGCTTACTCACACTGGCGGATTTGCATCTCATTAGGAATAAGATGGATCGTAAACACAATAAAAGTCTGAGGCTCTAAGCGGTGATCAATGATGTCAGTTTTTCTCCCCCGTCCCCACTCGCTCTCTCTCTCTCTCTCTCTCTATCTCACTATCTTCCTTCCTCATCTCTGAATGATTGTAAAAAAAAGCTTGGATCTTAAGTCAATTTATGCGGAAAGAGAGAGAGAGAGAGAGAATTAATATATTTCATTGATGAGCTACCGCTCAGAGTAGACTGACGCTCTTCCCTGCGTCTATGGAGGACTGGAGAGTGGAGCACTTCTTCCATACCCTGACCCATCAGCGTCATCAACAACCTCATCTTTCTCTAATGATCTCAAGAATATTTCAATTTTAATTCTCATTTACCGTCTCCCCGTCGTCCACCTACCGTATCCCCTCTCATGTAACACACACACACACACACACACAGGGCAGTGGTACACACAGAGGCCGTTGATTACGCAGCCTGATTTCCGCTCCAACTTTTTCTTCAGTGCTGTGTAACAGGAGAGAGAGAGAGAGAGACTAACGAACGTTGTAATAATGTTAATTATTGAACTGTGGGCTAGCGTGTGGTTTAGGAAAATCCCAAACGACCCTGTCCCGACGACCCATGGACTTGTAGTAGTGCGGAGAAAAAATTCTGCATATATAATTATCATCATCATCCTGTGATAAAAGGTAATTTGGCTGAGCAAAAGTCTGTGTAGCGCCGTGAAGTCATTTCCTCTCCCTCTGTCTTCCCATTATTGAGTGGGCCCATTGCAGGTCTTCTTGAAGGTGATTT
The DNA here is from genome assembly GCA_009870155.1 of Pseudobourletiella spinata. Lineage (NCBI taxonomy): Eukaryota > Metazoa > Arthropoda > Collembola > Symphypleona > Bourletiellidae > Pseudobourletiella > Pseudobourletiella spinata. Next base: position 9,704 of record WJFA01002302.1, on the reverse strand, counting down.
TCAAGTCGGAGGGTTGCATGGAACTCCGCATGTAGGCAGTGTACAGAGCCACTTCTCCTCATGGAGTTGGCAAATTTCCTTCAATTAAGGAACCCGTGGCTAAACGCTTCACGTACTACCAGATCCCTCCATCCTACCTCCTCCTACTTCCAGATATTCTCAAAAGTATGCATATATATATATATATATATATATATGGAGTTGAAGACAAAAATAAGATCAATTCCTATTTTAAATAATTTCAATTGTTTCTAGTCCAATTTCATAATTAGGATTATCTGTCCTAGTTTATTTAGTTGAGCATTGGACTATGGTTAGGTGGATATTTATGGATTCTAGTAATATGGGAGTCTATCTGTACCATTGGGTGACACATTACTTTTCATAAGAAGTTCCGATGCCGGTTTTCATGGCCAAATTATGAAACACACCGGTTGCATTCCATCTGTGGTCCTGTTGTATGGAGAGTTGAAGGTGCGGCCATTATCAGCTATTTCATCGCACCACCACCACCACCAGCAGCAGCAGCAACAACAACAACAACAGCCTCAACTCATTCTACTCACTGAAAAGTAAAATATTCAGATTCAAATCTCCCTCTTCTCTTTGGGCTCTCGATCCCTGTGTAAATGTTAGCCTGTCGTCTTTATAGGAAGAATTAGAAAATTGTCCCCTGTTTTAACATTTTTAAAATCATCGGATTCGGCGGAGACCTCAAGTTCATAGGTCGCACTTCCGCATGCACGGAGGATGTGTACAACTGTGCGATGTGGCTCCAGTTGAGAATTACTGTATGTGTATTGTATGATATGCATGAGGTACGAGGGGGAGCGAGGCGAGGAACGAGTACGAGCAGCAAGCAGTGACTGGTGAGAGGAAGAAGTGCCGGAGCGGTTATAGCTAGTTCCGAGTAGGCTGTGAGTGGGACTGTGGGAAGTTGCATGGGTTTTGGTGGTTAGGAGGCTCCGCCTAGGACGAGATCTTCTGACCAATGGGGGATGACGTAGGACCTGGGGAATGGGACGAGTGGAAACGCATGCGGTAGTCGTCGTCAAAAACCAAAGGGGCATCCACGGCCCTTCACTTTTCCTGTCCAACCAGTTGGGTCGACTGCTGGCGAGCATGAAAGACGTCTCTGAGAGTTTGTCCGGACGGTAGTACAGAGTGTGTGTCTGTCTGCATGCTAGGGAAATCCCGTGCCCACATGCCTGTCGGCTCACTTCTCTTGTCATACTGACCCCTTCATTTCCCATGACAAGGAGGCTCAGCTTTCGTGTTTTCGCAGACAATCACCGCATTTCTTACCGAAAGGAACGATTATTATTATTACTATAGCTGGTTGGTGAATCCTTCGAAGCGAAGCTCTCTGCTGTGGATTACTTGCGGGAAATGTGCTGTTGGAACAACGGTTCGGTGAAGGCAGGTTGTCACCTCTGAGGACCATCCACGTGTTCTCCATCCATATCTGAAGGGACACACTCCTACACGGAGTACACTTCAAAGACTATTGTGACCAAGTTCCGGAACAACTACATTTCCCAGTGCAGCCACTAAATGCTGCCTGAACAGTGAGTTGGTGTAGCCAAAGCCATGAATTGGATTGAGCTGGAAAGGATGGGAAATCTTGGACTGCCCTTACTGGTGGAATCCATGAGATGATCTATTGATGGAATCCATATAGATCCCTAGAGAACTCCAAGTATAAAAGTGCAATCTAGGCTTAAACATTGGAGGGCCACCCTCGAAACCTGCGAGTCACGAGAACATTTCTGGCGAGGGATGAGAAACCAGGGGATACCGGCATTGTTTCTCATGCCTATCAGCCATGAGGCCTATTTGACTCCGTGTTAGAATCCAACAAGTTTTTGTGTTCCGTGAGTGTGAACGAGTATTTTGGAGTGGGAAATTAACTGGAGAGTGAACTGTTCGGCGGAGCTGAACCGGGAGGAATTGAAGTCAGGACGGTAGCGGGAATCATCAAGGTTCATCATCTCTATCATCATCAACATTATCGGAAGCAATAACAACATTGGGAAAATACTGGACTATAGCGCCGGTCACGGTCCTACTACTACAACTCCTGCTGATTAGATTTCTTATCCGGAGTTAAGAGTCTGATACGGTATTGCATTGCACTATTACCTGTGCTGCTTCTGCTGCTGCTGCTGCTGCTGCAGATGAGACGTAGACGAGCTCATTGACGTGATATGATAAGGCGGACAAGCGGTATTCCGCACCTACTGAACTGCTGAACAAGCTCATATGGTGGAGGGTTCAAGTATACCACGGGAATTGCGACGACGACAGAGATATGCCACTGGGACTGGGTAATAGTGACCAAGGATAAAGTGCGTTTATTTATTTGATCAGAATTATTATTATCCAGCTTCGACTGTTACTCCCACTACTAGCTACTATAGCTAGTATCGTAGTACAACCTTTGCCGGCCAATAATACTTGTGTGTGAACAGCAACCTTGTCCCACACAGAAGTGACGGGAGATAGCCGGGGTTTGGCTGGCTGTGGGGGATGGGCGCTTAAAGTCTTCAAATATTTGTTGAGGAAACTATTATGGAGTTCCAACTCCTCGTCCGTCATAGACTTGATTCCGACAAGTAGAGGATATACTGCTACCGTATACGGCGGCGGAGTGCCGTTGAATTTCCTGGGCACCGAAAAGGAGGGGGGGGGCTAAAGGCTCGGGGACCCTTCCTTTTGTCCGAGTAGAAAGATAAACAGTGCGGAGCGAGTTTTTTAAAGTGATCCTTCAATTATTGTTGTTCCCACAAGTGTCACGGCATCGTCATGATAATAACGTGTGCGGCGTGTGATAAAGCTATACTGGACCGTTTTCTCGTCAAGGTTTTGGAGCGGTCCTGGCACTCGGCATGTGTGAGATGCTTCGACTGCCGGGCCATCCTCACCGATAAGTGCTTCACGCGGGAGAACAAACTCTTCTGTAAAAATGATTTCTTCAGGTATGAACTTTTATTTACACCATCATCACCCCGCTGGCTCACCCTTATCACCCATTTACCGGTCCTCATACACCCTCTTTTTCTCAGTTCGATATCGAACCATTAAAGCCTTGATTCCCCCCACCCCCTCGATCGTTTACTTTTGACTCGGGTGGATTTAGAAATTTATATTCTTTTCGTACAAAAAGACTGGCTTCCGCGGATCAAATAGGATTCCAGCAGTGTTGACAGAGTACATATTTGTAAACCTCCCGGATTCTCAAAATAGTCCTTTTCCCCCCAAAAATTCTTTTAAAGGTTATCAAACACATGATGTTTGGGTGTAAGTGCGTCTTTCTGTGTGTGTGTGTGTGTGTTGCTAAAGGAATGATTTCTCCCTGTCTCACAGTCGTCTCTCTCCCTCTCTCTGTTGCAGACACGATAACGCCAAGTGCAAATATTATGCTGTTCCAACCCCATTCCTCACAGTAACTCCCGTCGGACTCCTTGAATGCAACCCTTTTCCATGTCCCCGCAGCTGACTTGTTATCCTGATTGACTTGAATCACTTTTAAAGTTCCATAGTAGTCTGGGATATCCCTTGGAAATGTCATTGGAGGAGTCTGTCGTTTGAGTTGAGCCCCCGTGATTTTGGTGGTGGGAGAGGATTACTATAAAGCGCGCCCAGCGGCATACCCTCATCATCAAGGCCTCCCGACCGACTCTTATCATCTCCGCTACGGAAACCATTGTATATAATTGCATCATCATAATAATATTGCAATTCTTCGTATCATCCGGCAGCTCAGTGAGTCTCAGTATATACTCCTCTTTATCACCACTCAGGCGCTCCCATACTCGGCTCTCATCTGAAGTGCCCTGTTGCTTTGACGTTTCCCAATAGCCTCCAGAAATTTCTCCTTTATGATTTATCCCTCACAATAGCAATAATAATAGAAGCTTCACTCCACAGCACAGTAGACGCCAACACGCGCTCCACAGCCCGACTCCCTCCCTTCACTCTACCTCTCTGTGTCTGTGCGGGTGAAACAATTGTACAGATAGGCTGCGGAGGGGTTGAGGATTGAGAAAGGATCTCGGTGAGTTCTGGTTTGAATTTTCCCAAACAGACACCGTAGGCCGGTAATGACTGCCCCCGGTACGGTAGTAAATAGTTCGTGCTGGAATCCGTATTGGAGACATGATAGATACGTGGTTGACCGATTGCACAAATTCAAATCAATTGATTTCCAATTGCCGCAAGTCTGCGACCCAATGCAATGGGCAGACAGAGTGAGCCTGTTCTAAATAGACATGCCCGAGTTACGTCGAGCGGCCGCGGCCTCATGTCACTCATGTGTGTGCTTTTGAGACGCACCTGTAAACACGTGCGGCAGTCATAATGGCGATTCCGCCGTGTAGTGTCGGCAATCCTGTCGTGTATTATTGCCGAGATTAGAACATCGAGGCGTCTCGTTACGATTGCTGGTAAAAGTGTACACTTGTGCTCATGGGATATCATGGCACGTCGACGACGACGACGACGAGTAGAATGTGGACATCTGATGATGATGGCGATGATGATGAACTTTCATGTGTGTGTGTGTGTATGTGAGAATATTTTTGTGCGTATGTGTGTGTCCATGTGTAGGAGGTACATACGGGGAGTGAACGAGTGAGTGAAAAATTCCCAAGTCAAATTAGCCTTGTCTCCTGCTCCCAATAGGTGATGTTTATATATATAAACGTATGAAAAAATATATATAGAGAGATACTCTTTCTGGTGCAACAGTTTATTTGACATGAAGAAGACCTTGAATGGACCTTCTAGATGAGGCATTTGCGACTGTTACTTTAATCAGGCTGAGAGAGACCTGCCATCACCGAAGCCGCAATCATACACGCACACACACGCATGCACACACAGTACCATCAACATCCCACACCCAAGAGTCGTATTCATATCAGCTGCACCGGGTTTTCACAGTGAGTCAGTAAAGCACATTTTTTGTGCCAACTCCAAAGTGTTTGTGCACAATCAGAGGGCATGGTTGGAGACGGCCTGATCGGCGGTCCCCTTTCACGCTTACTAATGTCACTCATAACTTCTGCACCCTGACACCAGGGCCCGCGCTCACTTTCCGGTAGTCGCTCATTACGAGTTGACGCTAATTGGAACGTGTTCAACAGACTCAACTTTATGACTGCTCCACACTCTGGCTCTCTGGGGTCAGGGTGAAGTTGAAGCTTATCGTAGGAGCGCATTTGTAGTGGTAACAACAGCAGCAGCAGCAGCAGTAGTAGTAGTGCGGCGGCAGTAGTAACAGTAGTTATACATCCCTCAACTGTACGCACGGGTGTTATTATTATTGTTACAGATTATTAGTTGGATCTCTGGATGGATGGAACAGGGCGGATTTATGACGACTGTGGTGGAGGCAGGCATAGTGTGGTTATGTAATAGTATGAACTAGGAGCGACTTATAATTATAAGGTATTTTTATGAACGTTTTTTTCCCATCCTACAACAACAACGACAACAACAACAACAATAGCAGTAACAACTGGGAGTAGTTGTTAAGGTCTTGTGCAGTACAAGGAGCTGCCGTGCTTGGTTTCCCATACTCACTTGTTCGTAGTGTAAAACCCCGGAGGAGAGAGGTTCGATTAGAATCTTACAAGAATCACCACTACTACCATCGCCACTGAACTGCGTAGCACATAGCACAAACGATGAGAAGTATTATTGTTGTTATTCTGCTGTTGTTGTTGTTATGACGAGGGTGATGAGGACCGTTTGCCTATATAGCTCCGTACATCATTAACTCTCATAATTATTATTATCTGGCTCGGGTCATTGTGGAGAGACAGGTGACCGCATGACGACTTTGTTAGTTACCTTCCCTGTCATTCGAATCCCTTTGACTCATGCCGGCACCCTTTTGCCAATCATTTTGAAGAGACTCGAGCCAGTTGGCCGGACTTGGCCGTCCGCGCTCCTCTGGTCTTCTGGGAGCTCCTTAGAGTGAGCGGAACATAAAGTAAGTTTATGAGGACACGGTGGGGGGAAGGATGTGCGAAATGACTCCGGTCATAGTCTCCCTCCCCGTCGGAGGAACCATAAATGAAGCGGGAAAAGTGCACACTTATTCCCCGTAGTAACCATTCTCCTTGTGTCTTGTGGAAATATATATATATATATATATATATATACATGTACACAAACTGCGGGACCTTCCCGTCGTAAGTCAAGTGCTCAATGCGTAGTAGTCATAATAATGTAATGGGGACAACCCATCTTGAGCGTTTTGACTCGAATTATTGTTATTATTATTACATACTATATGGTCCTGCCTCCGTTAGTGCATGAGGTAGGACGAGTCTTGGTCTCGGCGGGCGGACTTTTGTAGGGGTGAAACCCGTCGGATGAGGATTATACCTAGATCCCAGAAGGGCTCCACAGTAAACTAATGAGCGGTGTGGTGTTGGTGTAAAACTATATAACGACCGCGAGGTTGTACACATTGTCTTGCTCCTGCAGAGGATCTTTGTGGGAAAGCCTTTTGTTCTCCCACAGCGTTTAACTGTGTGAGGAGAGGAAAACTTTAGTGGGACATTTGGCCCGTCACTAATTTGAGGAGGAGATCGTGCTGGATGAATCGATCGACTCTTGTGTGTCTGTGGGCGTTTGTGTGTGTGTGTGTATGTGTGTGAATGTATGTATGTGTGTGCGTCAGTGGGTGTGTGTATGCTTCCAGTCGTAAATGTTCCACGGTCAGCCCTCATCATACACGGAGAAACAGACGGGCAGGCAGCCATGGAGTGAGGTAGACACATACAAACCCACACGGTGTTGACTCCGGGGCTGACTGCGACTGTGAGTGAGTGAGAGAGAAGTTTATACATTATTGTTGTATATGGAGCGTTGTTGTACAGTTGGACCATGCATATCCAATAGGCCACAATGTTCCATTCAATGGGCCAAGGGTCCTGTTGTATTCAGTCGCACATGCTAGATTAAGCTTCCATAGTAGCATAAGGTATCAGCTGAGAGGGAGAAGGAGAGAGAGAGAGAGTGTGTGTGTGTGTGCCCCTTTGCCTCTACGAGTGCGTATTATGAGCCTGTGTTTTCCTCGCAAGTCAGGAGTGAGGAGCACACAGCTGTGTCAGCTGTCAAGTGTTTTTTTTCTCTAAAAACAATCGTCCTGCTCCCAACTCTCGTGACCATAATCCCATCAGAAATATATATGCGTGGTATGGTTGAGGTGGGGCTGGGACGGTTTGGTACACGCACAAAGAGAGAAGTCTTGTGCCGGAACGTCACATATGTGGACGGACGAGTGTGTGAAACTCGGAGCGATGCTGTGGCCGGGGAGACTGTGGGGCGCGCGGGTGGATGGATGTATTGGATGGAAATTGGCAAGAAAGGGTCTTGCGCGAGTTTTGTACAGACTCCGTTGGATGGGCATGGAAGTTGCTGTACTACTGCGGAGGAGGAGTAAAAGTCAACTTGATTTTTCCTCATGTGCCTTTTCAGTTGTTGTAGTCATGTAAAAATTGACGAGATTTTCCCCCGTATTCCTCCTTCTTTGTAGTTTTTTTCTGTGCCAACACCAAGTACTGCGCAACTATGGAGGGAGGAAGAAGGTGAAAAATTTTAAAGTTCCCGCCCGACACGAAATTTAGAGGAGTAATGGTAGTAGTAGTTCAAGTGCAGTAGCTGTTACCATAAAGGGTGCTCCCGGAGAAACGTGACCTAGACTTCCGAAGGTGGGGGTACACACACTCAGTGACCCTCCGTAAGGTATAATGGGAGGCGACAATCTGTTGCTCATGAACTGATAGATGAGTTTCGTGTGCTCAGAATGTAAAAGATGCAACTACTACTACTGCTGCTGCTGCTGCTGCTGTTATATACAGGGAGAACGTGAGCGGTGGTGCGACGGAGTTGCAATTTGAACCCCGTACCTCGTCCCTCGCCTCCACTCCCGAGTTATCAGCATGCAAGGAGAGTGTTTAAATGCTACGCGTATCACTTCATAATATCAGCGCAAGGGAAACCGGGGCAACTCCCTATATATTATAATCATATATAGGATCTCCTCCAACACATCTACCGCAACTGCGTCTATAATAATATAATGTACCAACATTCATCTATGGCCTTCTCGACGCTCCCATGGAATATATGTATATACACTGGGTTCAGAATATATCTCTGAGGATCCATTGTTAGCGTAGCTATGAGAGAAGAGGCCCAATGATAATATACATTGAGAGCTACAACTTACTTGACCATAACTGGGTTCTTATGCAAGTATATGCATGCCTGCGTCCATTGATATGTAATGGGCTGAACTGGCAGTCAGGAGAAAACTTGCGCTTACTTACTGCTACTACCACTACTACTACTACTACTTGGTTTCTCTTGATAAAAATTCAGGGAGGAAAATTGTACGCTTATTATATGAAGGATAATAATGTGAGAGGAGGCCCCGATTGAAACTTTTGAGGGTGGAAGACGAGGATTGTTGAAGAAAATTATAAGTACGCATACGCCATGACTTGTATGTTGGAACTGATTTGACTCTGATTTTCACTCTCTATCTGCCTGAGATACACACACACGCATACACACAAACACAGCTGCATATAAACGCACCCACATACACGTACACACCCGTACACTTACACTCAAAAAAGACGCCAACTCGCAAGCAGGATACCGGCTTATTGCTCGTGTACTACAAAATGTTGGTTGGTCGGTTCAGTAAATCCAGTTAGGTTAAGCGTATGTGTGTGTGTGTGTGTATGTGTGTGTAGGGCAAGGTGTAATTACTCGGGTGTAATTTCTACTTTCGATCCTTCATTTGGAACTTAAGGTTATCCTTACAGAAGCCTGTAATTTCCAACACCGGATTTATATTTTGTGAGGAGAACGTGACTTTATTTTCCATTTGACAAATTACCTTGGACGTTACTAGCATTATTATGATCACATATATCCCTACTCTCCACTTTGTAAATCCCTTACACCATGTATCCTTATAGGCTCCTCGTAGACTCACTGAAGTGTATTGCTACAGGTTCAATGTAGCCATCATCTGTTTCGTCCATACTGTGTACATGTGTAAAACTGTGTAGCTATCTGTCGTGTGTGTATGTGAGCCTGTGGGTTGTGTATGTGTGAATGTTTGTCGTGTGTGCGTGTGAGCCTGTGGGTTGTGTATGTGTGAATGTTTGTCGTGTGTGCGTGTGAGCGTGTGGGTTGCGTATGTGTGAATGTTTGCCGTGTGTGCGGGTGTATTGTGCATGTGTGAATGTTTGTTGTGTGTGTATGCGTGCGTGCGTGCGTGTGTGCGAGTGTGTGACACAAAAGGATTGTGTTCGAGGTATTGATGATGAAGTCCATTATTTGTTTCTCCTACGCTTTTGTATTTGCCGGTAGTTGAGAGGTATGGTAAATCGGGGAGGAATTTATGGAAGGGTTCTGGAGGACCCCTAAAAGTCCATGGTATGATGACGATGATGATGATGATGATGTGGTGGTGGCTCCTGGCCATGTAGAGTCGATTGTTATAGTCACTTTGTAAGGCATTACATTGTGATGGTGGTGGCCCTGTTGTTGTTCATGGCTAGTTAAAGTTTTCGTCAGCATGGCAAGGAGCAGGACGAACCCATGGAGCTCCTTATTAATGTTCATCATTGTTTTCCTCCGCTTCCCTGTGTCCTCATTCTCTCTCTCTC
>WJFA01002301.1:0-16557 GCA_009870155.1 Pseudobourletiella spinata | reverse complement strand
CTGTCAACTCAGTACGATAATGTAGACCAAGGATACACTCACGCTGGTGCATGAATTCCTCAATGCTTTCCAATGTCCTACCAGCTTCCTGCACTCCCACAAGTGCATATTGCAAACCTACATAATGTAAAAACCACACCGTATAGGTATAGCGTACGTGCAGAAACCCGTTGACATGACATTTGACCCACTTCCGCACGAGTGACAATGCCAATTCTCGAACTTGGACCAGTATTAACCTGCAAAATGCAGGTTAATAATTCGTATTTACCGCCAGAATGGACCGCTTGCTGAAGTGCGGCGCGGAACGTTAATTACTCGGTGAGAGGATCATATACAGTAGAAACTCGTTAATCCGGCCCTCTCGGGACCAGGAATTTTTGACCGCATTAACGAGTGGCCGTATTAAGGGGTTAATTTAACATGTACTGGGGCTCATCGGGCCAGAAATTTATGACCGCATTAAAGAGTGGGCGTATTAAAGGGGTCCGGATAAACGAGGTTCTACTGTACTGAGTAGGAGTCGAAAATCGAACACCATGATGCAAACTCCTTTCCGGTTTGGTATGAAACAGCTCAGAACATTTTCTTTGTGTAGTTTATGGTTAAGCTCTTAAGGACTTATGTTCACTCTCAAAGAGGGAATGATAATTTGAAGATGGTTGACTTATATACACAAGAATGGCTGCCTCCTTCACGGCCGTTGCCCATTGTGTACATATCTATAGATCAGACGGTGAAAGTATAGCGATCCCATTAAACTTATAGAAGGTTTCAAATTGAAAACGTAGCTGGAACAAAGGGGGATTTTTGCCACGTAACCGCCTCCTCACGTATGTAAATGCAAAAGCGCCTCTTAGCTTAAGTCTGTGCGTACATTGTGTATGTGTGTTTTTGTTCCCCTATATGATTGTGTTTACGCACAAATCTGTGGGAATGACCAAGCTGTATATATTACAGTGGGAAGGACAGACAAGATGGTTGTTCGCCAGAGATCATCAACAGAAACAGAAGACGACTACGACTCTCATTTTGTAGTTCTTCTGTCTAGACAGTCGCAACGGTTTCCCTCGAAGGCGAAATGGCAGTTTCCCAGACAGTGTAAGAGAGAGACAGAAAGAGGCCAACTTAGTACGTAGATAAATTCTACAGCTAAGCTTTTGCCTTTCGCTACACCAACAAAAAATCCCACCGCGGACGAGATAGAAAATGTGGTGACCTTCATTGATTTCAAAATTCTCACCCTCAGGTATGCGACGTGAACTAGTTTTTTTCATCTTTCTGTTCAGAAGACGGTTTGATTAAAGGAACTAGTTTTGTAACTAGCCAGTGTAACTAGCTAGTAGGGACAATTACACAGATTATAGCCCTAAGTGATTGTGATTGGAATTGGATGTGCGGCAAGACCTATTGTCTCGCAGGCCTCACAGGAATACTCTTCAAATGGAAGTCCTCCCTTGTTTGACCCTGCTTCTGGTGGGCATCAGCCTCAGAGCACAAAAGCTATGTCCGGGAGTCACACGAGCTTATATTTATTTCTACAAATGTGCATACTGACTATAAGCATTCGCGTGTACCAAGCTTTGTGTCTCTCACGCTGTCATCATCCTCGTCTCTCTGCTATGTTTTCCCGATTTTATCCTAAAATCCACCCGAATTTACCTTCTGCTTAGCTAATACTATCTCTCGCCCCGAACCACTTCTGCTCTCAGCTTGCTCAGTTGGCTGTGTGTTTTACTACGTCTGTCACTCATGCCGGACCTCACAATCGAGTATGGAGCTTGCAGAGCTGGCTAAGAGAAACAATAAACAGAATTCATCCAACCTCTAATCTGGTTAGCCACGAAAACACACACGGCATTATCTCCCTCCTCAGAACTCAAGTTAATTTTAAACATAACCCACTCCCATTTTGCCGGCGAAATATAAGTCCGAGTAGTAAAAAAATCACTCAGCTCGTATTCTTTATCAGTGTTTTGTTCAGTCACAGAGTGAGAGAGAGAGAGAAGAAAAACGTTATAAAATAAGCCGAAGGAAGTCCTAGGAAGTGTGAGGGTATCACAATTTAGCTATGTCTACCCTGAGTGCCCGCCAATTTTCGAAAAAGTCAATATTTTGTCATGATCGTAATAGAAGGTGCACGGTCGATGCTAAAAGTCCTTTCGTTGTTTCAAGGCCTATTCATGGTCTCGTAGTAGGTCTACGTACTGAAAGAGGAAGGGAAGTGGTAGGAGTATAAGCTTAGTTCAATATCGACTTTATTCCCTTGTATTTTAGAACAGGCTTGCCAGGAAGTAGTGTTAAACAGGGTCTTCGCGAGTTTCCCTCAGGCGAGCCGGAAGTAAGCCTTCAGTTCAACGGCTTTCCCTGGTTAGGAGGGTTGAGGATGAAGGTGTAACTAATATGGGCTTCTTGCCAAGAATATTTCTAATTCTGAGGACTAACTGATCCTACCCCAACCCACCCGTCAGAAACGAGGTGCTATAAGTAAGTGGTTAAGCTGATAGCATAGTTCAAAGTACAAATCTCCGTTTTTCTGTAACCATTTGGCCACACTAAATATAGTCTACATCCATTTGTATTTTCAGCGAGATTGCAATTAACTTGAATTTGAATCTCTTGTAAACAACAACCCGGAGGGTACCTCCACGCATATTCATTGCCACTATTATCAGAATGCAAGTTTTTTCTGCATTGATCTTTATTGTTGATGCAGAATTAGCTTGACCATCCCCAAAACCATCTCTTTACCGTCCACGGATTTTCTGTTTCAGATAACTTCATCACAATCAAGTGGCTTTGCACCTCAATTATGGGAAACTTATGATCCCGTGTATGTTAGGTCTATCTATTTACCCAGCAATGAGTGTTACCACGAGTTTATGACAAGAAGGACCTTTTCCTACTGGAACGGACAGTAATTTTGAGGTATTATAATATCATTTGTAATAATAGAATAAAGTACAACGTAGTGACGTATTACTCGCATTACAGAGGTCATTGGTGGATGTTCTTTATAATATAAATTTCTTCAGAATATTAGGGCGCAAATTTCGTTCCATTCCCCGTGCATGGAGGCTAGCCAAGTACAAGAGGGATGAATAGTATTAGGAGAACGAGAAGGGAAGGAGGTTAGAAGAGTATAAAGTTTTATGACGGGAACCGCAATAAAATCACTGTTTTGTACCTCATCTTTCATTGATGCTGCTTCCTGGAAGGTCGCATCATGACTCTCCGGAAGCAGCAGAGGTAAGGCCCGACTAATATGTCTCCTCTCTCAAGTTTTGCCAAAGTCCAAGTAGGCAACTCGTGTCAGTTCACAGTGAATGGAAGAACTCCCGGAGCCCCGAACACTAATTGAGCAGAACCAATTGTCAGATCACGTGGGACTTCGAACGCCCATGGGTGGGGATTGGGGATCATGAGAAGTAAACTGAGAATGTTGTTGTAATTAATAATTCTAAACCTTATAGGTCTGCTCATCATTTATCACCATTGACATGTCCAACGACCAACGAAGTTGATACTCTTGCAATTTTTTCGGCAGTAAGTGCTGAGGCACATGGTACGTGCTTCTGTGTTCTGTTTACAAGTCACGGCCACTAAGTTCCTTCAAAATCAAAAGCCTGCGATCCCAAATCCCCACAGGCATGAACCGGGTTTTTGGTACCCCTCACGTGCCTCATCTGCTGAAAGCGGTAAGATACGCGATGCATCATTCCACGTATCCATCTGCGCTGTCTAGGAAAGTGCGTTTAATCATGCAAAAGGGTCGGGAAGCACTAACCAAAAGACTTCTAGTGTCCTGGGTAAGGGGGTGCAGGAAGGAGTGCGTTCATTTTGTGCGAGCAGTGTTTATTCCATGTTCTTGTCTTCTCGCTCCTACATGTGTATGTTCATGTGCGTCGGTACTGTGAGTTAAGCTGGAATTTTTTAAAGCCGGCTGAACAAATCGATGATCCGTCAACTACTCGTCTCTAATTTATTCCATTACTGCGTCTTTTATGTACTTTGACTGACTTGATTGATCTACTTATCGAGGAATAAAAAAGAAAATAGTACGTCATAAAAATGGCGTTCCACGACCTTGATCTCGTGCCTTCTTCCACCCCCCCCCTCTCTCTCTCTCACCCTCTCTCTTCGTAAGTATCTCGTATGCTCCCATACGATTTCCCATGACACGCTAGGTCCGGACTTAGAACCATACGGTCATGCCAAGATAAATAGGGCGTCCATCAACACACCAGCCTACAATCGGCACGTTCTCCTTTCTCCACTCCTCATTTCTACTTCTTGACCGACACCCCGGCCTTCTGTCCGGCATACAAGACACAAAGGAGTTTCCGCAAATACACTTCTAACACACCTTGCTACAGGCATAATTGCTTCCTTCCGAGAATGTTTTCGCTCAAGTCAGTCCCACCCATACACACGGATGACGTTATCTCGTGATAATTTGACTAATGATTTCAATGGGATCAGTAGACCCTAATATCTAAGCGTTCAAACGTGGTACAATGGTATGCACCGGTGTCAGCTATTATATTATCATTGTCATTTTACTTAATTAACTCAGTTTTTCGTACTGGAGGATGTCTACAGGAGATTTTTTACCAAGATATTTATCCCTCATCAATGAAGTCGAATATACCCCTCAAAATGACTCCATACACACAGCATTGCTGAACCTGAACTTTTAGAGCTTGTATTCAAATCCAGGTTCTGGCTCCAACCAAATCATGGGTTGCCATCTTAGTTGTTTCTATAGTGAATTCATAATTATTGTAAGTAAGAATTTGATGTTTTAATTCTTTCTATTTCTATAGATTTAGACATTCTTATATTCAAAACAATTTGCCTAAGACAGATGACCAGATCTAGAGTATGTAACAAGGGAGGATGTTGTATGTATGTATATATAACTCTATTGGAGGAAAGATTGCAGCCACCAGCAAAAGAAATAGAGGGATGAGGCGGACGGGTGCAAAGAGATTTCGTAGGCGGATTGCATTTGGTCCTAGTCCATAGTCACCGTTGTCACCATTCAGGTATATGAACAACACCCCCACACGGGGCCGGATGCGTGAACTTCTGGTGCAAGAATGAGAATTTAATTTAACCTTGATGAGCTAGACATAGTGAGTGAAATAAGCCTTTTCCCGTAATTCAATCCATTTACACGTGTAAAGACTTTCGACTTGGGAGAGTTCCATATCCTTCCCACTGTGAGCCATACATACTTGGGTGATTTCGTCTTCCACTACTGCCACTAACATAAGGTAGAGATTCCCCTCTCCGCCTGGCCATCCCGTTCGCTTAATCCAGCTCTTTCCCTCGCCCTGTCAACCGGCTACCAGTGCATGCACTGTTGTTGCTGCTCCTCCATTTGTTGAAAGGAGTCGTAGCGGGTGCAGAGGTAATTAGGGTGGGAGCAAGACGCATTCGACTCCGCTTCACACTCTGTGTTCACACACTGTGTAGTCGGCCGAGGTACAATGCGAAATAAAATTGAGCACATAACCATAACGTAGCCCCATAGTAGTCGGAGGAGGGAAGCTAGGCAGAGTACATGAAAGACCCGTACGGAAACACGTTGAGGCCTAAGCACTTAACATGTGACAGAACGACGGAGCCCTCGTTTGAGCTTAACCTCCAATACGTACTCTCCATCCTGTATCTCCCATCGTTCCGCACATGCGTGTGTTTGTAGAACGTTAATAGAAACGATCCTCAAGCTATGATTCTGGGAAACAAACAAGCTACATCCGAAATGTCTTCAGGGTAAACTCGAGAACCATTTGACGCTTAATCACGTGGTATATACCGTACGAAAGCTAGATGTTGTGGAGCAATGCATAGGCATATTTTTATTGTGACCACATCTTGAACTCGGGTCAAAACCAGAGGTCAAAGTCCAAACTAGTGTTGTATAGTTCCTTCAATTCTTAGTTCTAGTTCCAAACTCAGGATGGAACTACAGTGGATTTTGTCTATAACGGTTCCTCGAGGGACCGGCAAAATCTCACCACTATAGAAAAAACCACTATAAGAGTACCCTTATACATCGTGGGCAAACAAGACGGGACCGTGTAAAACCCACCACTATAAAGCAAATCCATCATAAGCCAAACCGTTATAGCCCAACTCCTCTGTATTAATATTATTCGCTCGACGCGATTTGGGATTCTTTAAATTTAATAAATTAAATTTTAAAATTAGTCGTTAAAATTAGCCTTTCTTGCAGAATTTTATGGAAAATGTCTTCGTTGTGTTGGAGAACGGTTTTTACCCGATTTCAAAATTAAGTCAACACAAAATTAACCCTTTTGAAATAACCTCAGCATGGTCTCTGTTCAGTGGAGGTGGCTGTGGTGCACACTACTGTTGACAAATCGGGAAAAAAATGGGTCACGATCCCGATCCCGATTTTTTGGGACGATTCAAATCGGTCCCGTTTCAGGATCGGGAATTGTCACGCAAATCCCGGTCCCGGTCCCGGAATCCCGAAATCCCGATCCCGATCCCGATGCTTAATGACATTTAAAGTAGCAGTAAGTCTTTGAAATTTTTCACCGTCATCATTATATTTTTCAATACTAAAAAGGAGGGTCAGTCTAGTGTCTACAACGGATCTAGTCGGGATTAGTTGCACAGGAGACCCTCCCTTAGCATGTGCTAACCCTGACCTTGAGGACTTTCGCTCAAGTAACACCTACTTTCAGGAAAAAATAATCTTTGAAATTTCACCAAAATTGATTCGGAGAAAATTTACATGGGATTTCTCATAAGGATTTTAACGTACCAAAGGGTACCTTTTAGTATTTTTCAAAATTTTCAATTTTGCTAACCCGGCGAAAAATGTTAACTACAGCGAAGTTAAACCCTATTGAACGTCGGCAGTCGGCTTAGAGTTTCACTCTACGAGTGCGTAAATTCATTGGTGGATTTTGTATTTTCGAGGGGAAGCCCCATGTTAATTTTCTCCGGATCAGTTTTGGTGAAATTTCAAGAGTGTCCCAACTAATGACCCAATATATATGAATATTTTGGTGACCAGCCATTGTCGCAAGATCCCCAAATCACCTAAATGCCCATCGGACTTCGGCCATACTCCAGCCCAGTATGGCTGTATCCAGTAGGCAGTAACAGCTTTGTGGGTGCACCTAGTCTGGTCGCTTCCACATTTTTTGTGATGAAAACATGTGCATCTACAATTCTCATCTTAGCCTTGAGAATTTCGGGATCCCGCGGGATTAAGGAAAATATCCCGATCCCGATCCCGGCCAGAATCAGGCACCCCAAATCTGTCCCGATCCCTATCCCGGTCGGGATCGGTACCTGTATTTGTCGGGATTACCCGGTACCGTCTGCCAACGCCAACAGTACCCCGTACTACAACCAACTCACATAGAATTTGTGTCAGCCCTGGGAGATCAAACCCTGCACCTCTTCAGTAAGTCATGTGATCTTTTAATAAAACCACGGGACAAGCTAGGCTAACTTTTCGGTTTCGTTTGGTGCATTGCAGTTGATGATGCGCCCAGCGTCTGCAGAACCGACTCCAGAATACGCTGTAATTATGTAGATAGTGTCAGGTCAGACGCAAGCAAGTATGAATTGACAAATTAGGCCAAAGCTGTGCTGGATACCTCAAGGTATAAGTAGCTTGTGGTTGGTACACATGAAAAGCTGAAGCGTCGAACTAATAGTATGATCTTTGATATGAATATTTGACCCAGGTCAATGGGGAAAATGCGGTCTGCGTCAAAGCCAAAAATTGGTCTTACCGAGTAAAAGCAAGCGGAAAATCTCGTGGTGATGTTTATTTTTGCGTGAGGTGTAGCGTTGATAAATGCGCCTCAGCTTCAAACTTTGACCTCTGATGAAACACTGTGTGATGTTGCGCCGTGCGGGTTGTAAGTTTGCCCCAGATAAAGGAGAGTCGGCCGAGTTTTCATTGTTATTACTAGCAGGTTACGTCTGTCTACGGCGGGGATTCATACCATGGGGACCTTGGGCTACATTTCATGCTTTACAAAAATGTACATTTCGAAAAGTAAAACATTTTTAAGTCATAAATTTTTTTTGAATGCCACTAAACTCATCTATTTTTTTTAAACATTGTTTTAAAATTTTCTGATTTTTTTCCTTAGGGGGTGTACTTCACACTGGGATTACCCGCGGGGGGTAATCCCCCTCCCCCAAAGTTTCCCCCACGCCCAGAGTACTCGCTGATCCCAGTTCCGACCTCCTTCCTTTCCGGAGGCCGGAGACGGACTGACTCCTGGGAGCGGGAGCCTTATATAGGGATCCGTACAGCCATGGGGGAGAAAACACTGCAATATCCTGTGTGGTGTGGGGGCTTCCGAGAAATGCGTTGCCGAAATGATTTAACCAGACCCTCTTGTTGCTTCATTTAGATAGATACGATAAAGAATATGAACTAAGCGAGTGCAGTAAACGGCTAAGGACACAAGTGGGGTATATGAAGAAAGATGTTCAAGATTAATACTTCATGCGATGAGAAGAAGGTGGACATTTCCTCCAGGTTCACTTTTGCTTGGACAGGAGTCTTGTATTTTTTCTAAGTTCAGGTTGCAACTTACAGTCTCTAGCACAGCTAACTACGGTAGTCCGTGTCGCCCGAGCCGTAATAATTTTTCGTGGTATTTCTTCAATACTTATTCTCTCATCATCTCACCTAGAGTTAGCGGAGGACTGGAATTCAACTCATTGAAAGGTTTGTGAGATTCAAGGTTCCACTCCAGTTATTACCAAAATTTAGTCCTAAAAGGCTGACTGCCGGCTTTTCCAGATACGAGAAGGTAATTTGATATTGGAAATCACTAAATGACGAACCAACGAACAAATAATTCGACGAGCACCGTCCGACAAAATGACGAACCCACATACCACTAATTCCGTTAACCCCGTCGGGTAAGTTGACAAACCTACGAACCACCCTCTCCACGAACCGACAAGCCACCCTCCCCATCAACCACCGAACGACTCTTCCCACGACACGACGAACCCCTCTCCCCACTAAATGAACCAACGAACCACGCTTCCGACGAAGGGTAGGAGGGGCCGTTGGTTCTTGTAGTGGGAAGGGTGGTGCGTTGGTTCGTTTAGTGGGAAGGGTGGTGCGTTGGTTCGTTTAGTGGGAAGGGTGGTCCTTTGGTTCGTCAATTTTTCGGACGCGGTTCGTTGTTTCATCGTGTAGTAGTTCCCTTCGGTATTAGGAAATGCATCTGTTTACCCTGTTACGGAATTTTTCTCAAATTATTGGAATCTCAATAAGCCCGAAACAATTAGTTTTCTTTCGTATGGCCAGCAGTAACGATTCAAAGATAACCAGAACTGCAAAACCATGCAAATGAGTGCAGGTGAAAGTGTACTATTTTCCAGTCAAATGTAAAGCAGGGGTGGAAGTAAATGATAGAGCCAGAGATAATATACAAAACTTGTTAAACCCTCAATAGGGATGCTGCAGTGTGTGCTTATCTTTCGTGAAGAAAGATGTAATGGTGGGAACAGGAAGTCAGTGGAGTGATCCAAGTAGCAGCAAAACTTACACCTTCCCTCAATGAATTGGCCCATTGAGATCGTTTGCAGGATGTGGAACAAAGAGAAATAAGTTGACAACTCCAAATACGTATAGCATATGGATGATAATTTTATCCAAAGATGCATTCTGCTAGGCGTATTGTGGGTCCAGGGGTCTCTGACTTGTACTTCAGTCTGGCTCTTCCACGTACAAATATCCCTCGGAGTGCACGTGAGCTGAGGGCGTGTGTAGTAGAGCAAGTATATACATGCATACATACGTCTGCGTGCAATCCACAACGTGGTGCGTGTACGCACGCGGTAATTTACTCTGGTGCTTTCAACTATCTCGGAAAAGTCTATAAGAAGAGCCTAAGAGGGATTTCCTTATACTTATTAAACTTTTATGAATTCACCGTGGAGGCAGGGACATACCACAAGTGAGGGGAAGTATAAGTATTGGTTTGCCAGATCTACACCCTGTTATCAACGAGATGAGTGAGTGAGGGTTTAAGCGCCGCGTTTGCCTATGAAGCATGGGAACAACGAGGAGGCAATTTGTACCTACAACGTGTGAACGGGTTCATAACCTCAAGCTGGCAAATGCAACGCATTTTTTCCTCGGCGCCTCAGCTCTGCGTCGCCCTTGTATTCCACTGATTCCGAGCATGTGTTTGGTGATTTTGTGAACTTGGCATATATGACACTTTCGTATATGAAATGCAGAGAACGTGATTGAGCATTAGATGGGCTTAAGTCGGCTTCCAGGAAAGGTCAAAATTAGCTTGGGTCATTGATTCGAACGTAAAAGGGACGTTACTAGTACTACTAATGACCTAATCGAGGTTGGTTTTTGAGTGCTGCAGCTGCAAGTAAATTTAAGCAAAATAAACCCACAAGACTAAACATGAACACGTTTCTACTACACAGATATATTATAATATAAAGTTAGATATCATACTATTTCATCATCGGGTCAACTAGTCAACTCACCTGTTTAGTTATTCATCATCGACTGCCCCTTGTCAACCGCGCCACCGACCACCATCAATGATGAATCACCTGCAAATATATAAATATACCTGTGGTTCCTTGGGAAACTGTGAGGTGCGTAATTTACCTCGTTTGGTGGAAACCTTACCTGCGGAAACCCTCCAGATTGTATGCGAGCTATCACATTGGAGTAAAATTAGGGACCAGACCTTGGGGCTAAGCTGAATAACAATACTGATTAACTCAATCTGATAGTGATCATGCCCCTCAGGTAGAAAGCTCACTGTCATTGCACCTGTTAATTTGATAATAATACGAGGTCCCCGTGTACCACAAATTCATTAAGCAATCATGGAACTTTCCGTCTGTGTTTCAACAATAAACTTTAGAGCAATTTTCTCAGTTTCACTAGCCAACCATGTGGTTCTCTTCTTGTCTGTATCCTTGCTAAGCTCGAAACTGGGACGGTATAATTGTCTTGAACATGTTAATTAGGCTTCGTGCAAAAATTACGTAACGCCAAAAATTGATAAAATGACCTACCACCTACCCCAGCAACGCTTTTTTATCATTGACTTATACGGACCGTAGCGCGGTCTCGTGGAGGACCACCCACCCCAAGCACGTTACGTAATTTATGCACAATTCCTTATGTTGTAATTGCTATTATCAACCATTTCCGCTGTTGCGACGGTTCAACAATGACTGATGGAATGTTCGATTAAATATGGCTCCACGTGTTCCCGCATACGGGAGAAAATCTAGTGCTCGTAAGGAAAGGCCAGACATTGGTAATAATTCCATTGTGTGTGAGTGTGCGATGCTTGGTGTTTACATCATACGACAACGCTTCCAACACTGCCGTTATCGTAACGCGTCGTATCCGAGCCGTGTTCGGTAACATATCGGGTACTTACATGTAATCATTCCGCGGAAAACAACTACGACACTTCATTTTCGGGTCGGACCAGCAGCGGAAACGGAGCGTACATTCAAAACTCACTCGAAATTCAAAATTGGAAAGTCCTTAGGGGATTTAACCTCCGATTTTTCGTGATCACTGGTGCCTTTGGTAACTGAACCAATCTTAAATTTCAGCATCAATGATTTTGTTCATGCTCTTGGGCGTAAAGGGGTTCGGGTAAAGGCTCGCGGGGATCGTAAAGGTTCACCAATTTGTGCGAGGGTGACATGTAGGATACTCACCTTACGAGTTAAATGTTGAAATTCATTATAAATTTTTTTACAACAACGTTGAAGTATTGCAGCGTCCTAGAACTTGACATCTAAATATTTCCCATTCCCTTTTAACCCGATCCAGCATAGAAAATGAAAATTTTTTGTTGGCAACGAAGACGCCATGAACAACACTGATAATTCAAAATATGGTAAAAATTATTAATCGTATTTCTTGTTACACTGAGCATAGATTTTAGTTACGTAAGCCAAACATTGCGGGAGCACTGTTTGGTGGTAGATTTGTGGTAAAGTTGGACCCACCCTGAGGACGGCCGTCGCTTGTTTATCTCGTCGTAGTATACCAACAAAACAGATGCCGCAGCTGTTCAAGTGGCCAAGTTGCAATTTTGGCGCTTTTTTAATAGGATTATAGCCAAACTGCGCAGGCAGTGGAAAGGAGGACCGCCATGCCACAATCTTGTGTTTCAGTAATGAAATTACAAATTAGTATTTTATATTCAGTAGTGTTTCACTTCCTTGTATATTTTCATTGAAATTAGGACGAAATGCCGCTCATACAAATTATATAAGGAAATCCACGGATCGTTGTTGAAAGAAAATTGTACTGCAAATGCTGAAGTACAGGCAACAAAATCAAAAACTTCAAGAATTTCATCAAATATTGAAAAAATTATACATTTTGCCTACCTGTGGTGGCGAAAATATCAGGCTGATTGAGTTTGATGGTTTGACATATATAAGCGATAGTTAGATTCTCTCCGCCGCTGAGCCAAATTCGCAAATCGCTGTCAGTGCGACAAAAAGAAATGCGTTCACGAAGTATGCTGAAACTCGACATATACGAAAATTACGAGAATTAATTTTCAAAGAATTCATGCACGGGTTTTCCCACTATTTATCAGTTCAGGTACTCCAGACACATTTTCGAAACCTTGAGGAAGAGTTCTAGCGCAATAGTTATGGGGTTCAAGAATTCATGCACGGATTTTCCCACTATTTATCACTAATTAATTTGAGTGTAGAAAGCCATTTGTCAGCGGTAGGGATGGAGTGTTTGAAAATGTTTTTGAGTACATCAACTCCATAACTATTGCGCTAGAACTCTTCCTCAAGGTTTCGAAAATGTATTCTGAGTACCTGAACTGATAAATAGTGGGAAAATCCATGCATGAATTTTTTGAAAATTATTCGACTTTTTAACTAAAAAGAGCAAACCTCGTATTTTCCACGTGGTTTTATGTGGGCCACGGCCGTAAATACGATAAAAAATTTCCCCCATACTCCAAATAAACTGAGGTATTAATTTCGTGCAGCAAGAAAATTCAAGCATTTCCGTTGTGATCATCAAATTTGGTCAAGTTTGTGCTGGAATCGTGATAATCATTGTTTTCAGTGTTATGTGTGATGATTATGTGCTACTGGACTCATGAATAAAACATGGTGGATGTTTGAAATGTTGCAAAGGGGTCCCATACGTGACAAAAAAATCCCATGTTAATCTCCATAAGAAAATCCGGGTTTTCGATTTCGACGAAACAATTTTATTTTTTTTCTGGCAAAGTCAGCCCCATGCGCACGGAAGTTTGGCACTACACAATGTTTCCAACAGTGCTCTACACGATGGAAGTGGTGCCATTTTAATGCCTCGTTTACAGGCCGTGCACATTCCTCGTAAGAAATAGACACATGTAGGATGGGCATACACAAATAGAAATGTTTGAATCATGCAAATGCAAATAGAAATGACAAATTAGAAACACACGGACCGCGCAAGGGCAAATAGAAATATTCCCAGTGGCCAAACACGAATGAAAATACTCCGATCGAGCAGACACAAATAGATATAACAAATAAAAATATACGCACTTAGTACCTGGTAAACATGGAGATGATGGCCATTGCGCTGGGTCGGCTGTACATCGGCAAGCGTTCAACTAAAACCTATTTGTAAATAAGAACCTATTTCCAATAACTGAACGTTTATTGAAAACAGAAACGGTCTATTTAGAAAATTTATAAATGGAAATTAACAAATACGTTAGGGTCGCGAATTTCAAATGGAAATACCAATGCCGGTCAATTACAAATAGAAATATAGAAATATTTGTAATGCTTTTGTAATCTATTTGTAAATTTCCATTTGTGAAAACTATTTTTAAAAGCATTGGACCAGCCCTAGTCGTACACTCAGATCTTACCGCCGTAAACCCCGCTACAGAGAATTTTATAGCACTTAATACTCGCAGGTGTTTTGTTCGCCACGAAGCTAGGGGTTTTACCTTGTGTTTCCAATGGCTTAAACTTTATGCATGCTACCCCAATTGGAATTGAGACCGAGGAAGGAATTTGACCTATTTCCATTGGGAATAGGACTTAATTTCTTGGATTCAGCCTTCATTGAGCGTGCTATAGCTGAGCAGCTAGAGCGTGAGAGCTGAGCCGTTTCGACGGGACAGGAATTCGATGTATGCTAACCTTTCTAGGAACAATGAAAATCTTACTAATTCCTAATATATAGGAATAGAACTACAGTAAAATCTCCGTATAACGATCTTCAGGGGAGAGGACAAAATTGACCGTTATAGAAAGAGACCGTCTTATACTTATAACGGTCACTGACCGTTATATTCAGATTTGCACTAATTTCTGTTAAATAGATACACTTAACTAATTTATTTTAATACTTTCAATTAATAATTTGACACAGGAATTTTATTTCTGTTGAATTTTGAATCAGTAGGTAATGAATATAATAATTTTCTACAAATTCTATTTAGTGTATACCATGGAACAACTGAGCTATAGGCATAGCAATTACTTTGAGAATTTTGAAATACTACGGAGTTTTGAATACCCTATAATTATCGAAAAAATCCAGGGCCCTCCTCTTCTCAAAAACTTTAGTTGAAGTTTCTATGTCCATTTAACTGAATTTTGAATTTCCATATAGCTAGTAAACCATCATCTTTAATTGTACTCATGAGCTTCACTGCTGTGATAACAATTCTCACAAAATCATATTCCAAAACTGTATTTTTCAAGCTAACACTACATTATGCAGCTAGTGAACGCAGCAGTTGGACACAAGTAGCAGAATGTTGTGTGCAAACCCGAAGACCGTTATAGGAAAGTATGGTGAATGCGTTTGCGTGGGGGAAAATTTGACCGGTTTACGCAGATTATCGTTATAAAGGGAGCCGTTATAAACTGATACGCTTACATGATAAATGATAGGAGTTCTGCCGGGAAAGTTCAAAGTGACAGTCTTAAGGAGATGACCGTGTCACACAAGGCCGTTATACCAAGATTTTACTGTATCGGGTCCAGAAATTTTAGCATTCGTGTCGGGACAGCAACGACGTCGAACCCTCCAATGGGCGTGCTGAACTGAAACGGATTTGGAGGTAATTTACAGGCGCGCTTGCAGATACGCATGTGGAAAATTATTCCCTGACAATAAAGGAAATACGAAGGAATGGACTTTTCTGGAGGTGCATGCGGCAACGTTCGCGTGTAAGTTCCAAATTTAGCAGGAACCATGTGAACCATCGAATCACCTCCACTCCAGATTATATTTGGTGGAATAAAAATAACATACACACATAATACCCTTTTAATAACCTTTTAACTTTCGTAATTGACAACTATGATCGGATGAATTACGCGGCTAATGGTTTTTTCGAAAAAAAATTCAATGCAGGCAGTTAATGTCCAATTTGCTTGTATTCAGATTCTCCTGAACTTGTTCCATTTCCTTCGTAGATTAAGGAACACATTGCAGTTGATGCAAGTTTCATTGATAAAAATTGGAGGTAGGCTTGTTTTATGGTCTTTCCTCCCTCAGCGGATCCATGCGAACTAAATCATGAATGGAATGCAGTGAGGGCATTGCTCTTGAGATGCAGAACCTACGCACGTTACATTCTTCAAGCTCTTTGAACTATTTTTTTAGATTTTTCGCATTTAGCTGTAATCCAGTGTGTACCAAACCCACCTCCGGCAACTGATACATCAGCATTTTCACTTCTCATTCTCTTCAGCCCAACTCTCAGGTTTCCGTTCAATTAGCCTACTTGTTTGGCTCAAGGGATACCTCCAACGACGGCTACGACTCCCCGCTCCAATTCACCATTAATTTCTGTCTGAAACCATGACAAGATCAAGTGATATGCTATGTTTATAGTCTCACTATTTCTTCACTTCACCATAACAACGAAAATCACTACACCAAACAATCACTGACACTTATTTTTGTGCATTTAGAGTTTCGTCGTCGTTTACACGATCACTTCATTTTATTTTCATTGAGTTATCCCTAACTAATACTTTAAATGAAACTATAAATGCCTGGCCTGACTAAAGGATCAATGTCCGCGAAAGCGAAGGCCACGTACGCCAATTCGTACGGATGAATTATTATTTATCAATTATAATTAGTAGATTACAATTACTAATAATTTATTATGATTGATCATTTATTCTATTCCAAGTATGTCGAAGTACACAATAATATGATCGAAATTAATGTTTCTACTGGATATGAAGTAACTTCACCGACCAAACCTAACGGCAGCTGTAATTTAATTTATATTTGAACAATTACGCAAATTCTTTACACAATTACTTCCAAATCTTGACCTTTCCGCATAGTATATTTATTTAAAATTAGAGACAATTCGAAATAATTCGAATTATATTCGACACCCAGGAAGCTCGGCATGGTTGACTAACTTATAATAAACTTATATTAACTTTAACTAATTCAACGATAATATATTTCATATATATATATATATATATATATATAAAATATATATA